>JAQIZT010000384.1:25000-27190 GCA_029228515.1 Populus alba x Populus x berolinensis | reverse complement strand
GCAGCGCGCAGCAGCTGTGCAAGTCAAGGGATCGACTTGGCACGATCTAAAACTTGGGCGAAGGACTGTCCAAGGCAGGCGTATGACTCAACAGCTGACGAAGCAAGAGCTGGCAGATGGGCTGCCATGGCGGACATGCTGAATGTGGGAGCACAACTGGGGTGCTGTCCAAGCTGCTGAGATCATGGGTGGAGGGGCCGAATATTGGTGAAAAAAGTGCTTCACCAACCCACTAGAGATAATGGTGGGGATAATACTCCACTTGTCCTGAAAATAGGGGAGCCACTATGATCATGGGTGAGCCACTAAGGGAAGTGGAGAGCCACTAATGATGATGGGGAGGTATGCTCCAACTAGTCCCGAAATTGGGGGATGTTAGGTGAGAATGGAAGTTCACCTACTTGGCTATAAAAGGGCTGCAAAACCTCTGCTGTGGAGAGGCATGCACTGAGGGAAAATCCAGCATGTAGAGAGACATGCGTTGGGAGTCCAGCATGTAGGGAGGCATGCGTTGGGGCAAGTTCAGCATGTAGGGGCATGCGAGAACATGTAAATCACAAGTTAGGGATAGCTTAGTGTAGCATGCGATTTGTGCATAGCACCCATACGGAATTGTGTATAGTTTCCTTTATAGATGAGATTAATAAAGGTTGGGAAAGAGTTCCTGTAAAGCTTGTTGTGCACTTCTATTATCTTGCTGTGTATTCCGCTTGCTTAGTTATTAGGCAAACACGAGTGGGATTGGTGAGGAAGGCTGAGTCTAGCGGACTAGGCTCCGCACGGGATTATTTGCGAGGCAAAAATAACCCCCGTGACAATTGGTATCAGAGCGAAGATGGTATCAAGATGGGTTCTGTCTTGCAGACTTGAAGACCGTAGCAAACGGGTCTCAAAGCGTTGTGGCTTTCTTGGCAGAATGACGAGAATGATTCTGCGGCAAATCAACGGATTGATTTGGGAGGGCTACTGCTTCTGCCGAGGAATGCAGATTCAAGCCAATAACCAGCGACGAGAATGCTGAAGTTTCTCTCGACAAATCGAAGGTGACTGATTTGGGAGAAACATTACTGCTGATGCTGCCTGATGGATGGGCAGAACATGAAGGAAGCGCAGATTCAAGCGCAATGATCAGCAACGAGAATGCTGAGTTTCTCTGGACAAATCGAAGGGACTGATTTGGGAGAAACATTGTTGCTGCCGATGGATGGCAGAGACATGAAGACAGAGCGCAGTTCGCGTTCTTGACGAAACGATGGGCTGTTTCGTAGCACAGACGATGGATTGTTCTGTGAGCAGATCAAAGGGCTGATTTGTTCGAACTATTCTTGGGAAAGCTTACCAGCGGGTATTGGGCAGTGTTGGTGTTCAAAAAGCCTGCGAAGTTTGGTGGATTAACTAATGGGCGACGCAAAGTCATGACGAAGTGAATCAATATCAAAAGGGGTGCTGATTCGGCCATCAAGGATGGAATGGCAGAATTGGACGCAGGAGCCAGCGAAGGGACTGCTGGGAGTTTCTAAGTTTTCGTCAAAGCCTAAAGGGAAGGATGGGGCGAAGATAGAAGAAGCAATTCAGTGGGAGAGAGCCCAGACTTGCTGCTGACGATGTAAGTCAGACGAGAAAGCAAATCGGTAAGGGTTCGAAACTGAATTTATACTGTTTCTCTTGCGATGGAAATTACTTTGTGTGGGATTGTTGCCCAAAGATGGGAAATCTTAATGCTGTCAGTGTGGAAGATGGTGTTGGGGATTGGCATACATCAATTTTATGTGTTTGGCTGATGACCGAGATGAATTCAGTCATCATAGGCCATCATACGGTGAGGATGCTGTCTGGCCTTGCTGCCATCGTAGAGGCAGAACGTTTGGGAGTCTGGATGTCTTGACGATTGCTGATCAGGATGTCAGATTCGGCAGCCGACATGGAGAGTTTCGGTTGAGGAGCCAGAATCATCAACGAGGATGATTTGGTGTACTGCTTTGGTGGGAGGCAGTGTGGGGAAAATTTTGGTGCGTCTTGACGAATGAATGTTCAAGGCGTTGAACCAAGATTCAGCGATGAAGCTGAGAAAACTTGGTCGAATGGCCAGGAAAATCTGCGAGGATTTGATGCGATTTACTGCCTTGTGGGAGGCAGAATTCATGTCTCGGTGGAGACCTTGACGAAATAGAAAGCGCAGGGCAAAGAAGA
>JAQIZT010000384.1:12500-15000 GCA_029228515.1 Populus alba x Populus x berolinensis | reverse complement strand
GCAGCGCGGATTTGTGCATCTGGAGGCCCTATCAGCTGGCTGCCCGCAACGAGTCATTCAATTCTCTGCCCTATCAACATAACTCCCGATGTGTTGTTCGCTATCTTGGAAGGAAGAGATCTCTTCCTCCCCGCGTCGGCCGGGTGCGATTACCCGGCGGCGTCGTTCAAATCACTGCCCTATCGGCCACAACTGCTGATGGGGGGGATTAGAGGACCGCCATGGTGGTGAGGGGAGGCCAAGACCGTGAAAGCAAGAGTTTTCCCGGGGCTCCTCCGGTGGCCGCGGCATGCGCGCTGCCGGTTTTCCCGCATCCCGCCAAGAAAACGTCATGCTTTCCACGTGAAATCAATCCAGTACAATCAGCCATATTTTTGTGAGGCTGCCAGCCGAATTTGGGGTCATTCCGGGCCGGTTCCTATTTTTGGTATTTCCTTGATTTTTAATGGTAGGAAAATAAAAAAAAATACTTCCCGACCTCGAAAAAATCTGGGAAAATTTATAAAGGTGGATTGGATTTTTGCCAACCTATGTGCAAAATTTCAGCTCAAAATACCAAGAAATGAATTTTTTAGAGGGGGGGTGACAGCTTGGGACCTAGTAGTGTCTGCCCCTGCCAGAGCTGCAATAACACTTATAGCTCTTTAGGGGGGTGCCCCCCGACTGGCCATGGGGCGCGCTGGCTGGCGCCCATAGGCCTGCCGCGGGGGATTTGCGAGCTGCTGCTACACACGTGGGGGGCCTCACGGCCCGAAGTAACGCCGCCATCGATGACCCGTTTTTCGGCCGGCGACGACCCGATTCCGACCACCGCCCTATAAAAATCACACGCGCGCGCCCGCCCGCGCCCGCGTCTGCGCTTGGCGCTGGGGCGCTGGGGCCTGAGGGCCTGGGGCCCTTGGGGGCCCTTGGGCTCTTGGGCGATTGGGCGCGCGCGCGCGCGGCAATGATTTCCATGCCGCGCTGCGCAACGGGGGCTGACGCGGGGACAGCCCCTGCTGGCTGGCTATCTTACCCGCGGGGGGGCTGCCTTCGGGCCTTGCCCCCCTGCGCTCTTGCCTGCCCCCCGCGCGGGAGAGGCTACGCACACTCTGCGGCAGCGATGCCAGCAGTGGGAAAAATCGGCAGCGCGGACAGCCCCCTCTGGCTTGCTGTCGTGCCCGCGGGGGGGCTGCCTTCGGGCCCGGGGCAGCGGCAGCGATGCCAGCAGTGGGAAAAATCGGCAGCGCGGACAGCCCCCGCTGGCTTGCTGTCGTGCCCGCGGGGGGGCTGCCTTCGGGCCCGGGGCAGCGGCAGCGATGCCAGCAGTGGGAAAAATCGGCAGCGCGGACAGGCCCCGCTGGCTTGCTGTCGTTCCCGCGTGGGGGCTGCCTTCGGGCCCGGGGCAGCGGCAGCGATGCCAGCAGTGGGAAAAATCGGCAGCGCGGACAGCCCCCGCTGGCTTGGTGTCGTGCCCGCGGGGGGGCTGCCTTCGGGCCCGGGGCAGCGGCAGCGATGCCAGCAGTGGGAAAAATCGGCAGCGCGGACAGCCCCCGCTGCTTGCTGTCGTTGCCCGCGGGGGGGCTGCCTTCGTCCCGGGGCAGCGGCAGCGATGCCAGCAGTGGGAAAAATCGGCAGCGCGGACAAGCCCCCGCTGGCTTGCTGTCGTGCCCGCGGGGGGGCTGCCTTCGGGCCCTGGGCAGCGGCAGCGATGCCAGCAGTGGGAAAAATCGGCAGCGCGGACAGCCCCGCTGGCTTGCTGTCGTGCCCGCGGGGGGGCTGCCTTCGGGCCCGGGGCAGCGGCAGCGATGCCAGCTGTGGGAAAAATCGGCAGCGCGGACAGCCCCCGCTGGCTTGCTGTCGTGCCCGCGGGGGGGCTGCCTTCGGGCCCGGGGCAGCGGCAGCGATGCCAGCAGTGGGAAAAATCGGCAGCGCGGACAGCCCCCGCTGGCTTGCTGTCTTGCCCGCGGGGGGGCTGCCTTCGGGCCCGGGGCCCCTGCGCGCTCTTTGCCTGCCCCCCGCGCGGGAGAGGCTAGGGCGCTGCTGGGGCCAGCCCGACGTCGCTGGCCGCGCATGCGCGCTTGCCGGTTTTCTCGCATCACGCCAAGAAAAACGTCGTGCTTTCCACATGAAAACCAATCCAGTAAAATCAAGCCATATTTTTGTGAGGCTGCCAGCCCGAATTTGGGGGTCATTCCGGGCCGGTTCCCTATTTTTTGTGCGTATTTCCTTGATTTTTAATGGTTAGGGAAAATAAAAAAAAAATACTTCCCGACCTCGAAAAAATCTGGGAAAATATTATAAAGTTGGATTGGATTTTTTCCATCAGATGTGCAAAATTTCAGCTCAAAATACCAAGAAATGAATTTTTTAGAGGGGGGGTGACAGCTGGGACCTAGTAGTGTCTACCCCTGCCAGAGCTGCAATAACACTTATAGCTCTTTAGGGGGGTGCCCCCTGGCTGGCCATGGGGCGCGCTGGCTGGCGCCCATAGGCCTGCCGCGGGGGATTTGTGGGCTGC
>JAQIZT010000384.1:0-5000 GCA_029228515.1 Populus alba x Populus x berolinensis | reverse complement strand
CTACCAAGTGTTGGATTGTTTCCACCCACTAAAAAAAAAACAAAATAGGGAACGTGTCAGCTGGGTTTAGACCGTCGTGAGACAGGTTAGTTTTACCCTCACTGATGACAGTGTCGCAATAGTAATCCAACCTAGTTCGAGAGGAAACCGTTGGAAATATCGCACAATTGGTCCATCGTGCTTGGTTGAAAAGCTCAGTGGCGCGAACGCTACCGTGCGTTGGATTATGACTGAACGCCTCTAAGTCAGAACTCCGGTCTTAGATGCGACGCGTGCGCCCGCCGTCCGATTGCCGACACTGCAGTAGGGGCCTCTTGGCCCCGGAGGCACGTGCCGTTGGCCAAGCCCTGCGCGGCGAAAGAGCCGCGCGGCGCCGCCTAGAAGAACAATTCCCACCGAGCGGCGGGTAGAATCCTTTTGCAGACGACTTAAATACGCGACGGGGTATTGTAAGAGGCAGGAGTGGTCCATGCTGCCACTATCCCCTGAGATTCAGCCCCACTCCGCTCCGATTCGTCCCCCCTCGGCCCCTCTAGGGCCACGGCGTCGAGGAGCGGCTGGGATGGGAATGGAGCCGGGCAGCGCTCCCGGGAACTCGGGACTGGATTAGTCCAAGGCTTGAAGAGAAAGACTGTTGGTCCTAGACATCGGGGCAGTGGCAGCCATGCCACCAAAGGGGAAGATCGGCAGCGCAGATTTGTGCAAGCTGCAGGCCCGTCGGGGAAGATCGGAGGCGCAAGATCGCTTGACGAACACGGGCTGGACGCTGGGGCTGTCCATGCCAGGCAGGAAAATTCGTTAGAGGGGATGCGCCGACGAAACGAGGGCTGTTCGGACACAGCAGGCAGCGCTGGAAACGGCAGCTGCAACGAAATACGCAGAATCGGCAGCCGGTGCTGGCGATGAGTCTGGTACTGTTTATAGTCCTAGCGCGTGAACGAAAAAGACTGGGGGCCTAGGCAGGGTCAGCGATGCCAACAGTGGGAACAAAATCGGCAGCGCGCAGATCCGCAGCTGGAGGCCCTTCTGGGAAAATCGGCAGCGGCAGATTTGTTTCGACGAACACGGGCCTGACGCTGGTGCTGTCTATGTCCAGGCCGGACAAATTCGTCACAGCGGGGACGCGCTGACGAAAACAGGGGCTGTTTCAGACACAGCAGGCAGTGTTGGAATCGGCAGCGCCGACGAAATCGGGGAGAAGTCGGCAGAATCGGCCAGCCGGAGCAGGCGATGAGTCCGAGACGATTTATAGTCCCACGCTTGAACGGAAACGACTGGTGGCCTAGACACACACTGGGGCAGTGGCAGCTATGCCAACAGTGGGAAAAAATCGGCAGCGCAGATTTTTTGACGAACATGGGGCAGGACGCTGGCCTGTCCAGGCCCGGCAGGAAAAATCGTCAAGGTTATGCGCTGACGAAGCAGGGGCTGTGTCATACACAGCAGGCAGTGCTGGAATCGGCAGCGCGCGACAAATTCGGCAGAATCGGCAGCCGGTGCTGGCGATGAGCTCTGGACTGTATTATAGTTCCTAGGCGTGAACGAAAAAGACTGGCGGGCCTAGGCAGGGGCAGCGATGCCAACATGTGGGAAAAATCCGGCAGCGCGGAGATCCGTTAGCTGGAGGCCCGTCGGGGAAAATCGGCATCGCGCAGATTTGTTGACGAACACGGGCTGGACGCTGCGGCTGTCTAGGCCAGGGCAGGAAAATTCGTCAAGGGATACGCGCTGACGAAACAAGGAGCTAGTTTAGACACAGCAGGCAGTGCTGGAATCGCGGCAGCGCCGACGAACATCGGAGAAGTCGGCAGAATCGGCAGCCGGTGCTGGCGATGAGTCCGGACTATTTATAGTCCCAGGCTTGACGCCGAAACGACTGGGGGCCAAGACACAAACTGGGGCAGTGGCCAGCTATGCCGAACAGAGGGAAAAATCGGCAGCGCAGATTTTTTTGACGAACATGGGCTGGACGCTGGGCTGTCTCCGGCCAGGCAGGAAAAAATCGTCCAAGGGGATGCGCTGACGAAGCTGGGGCTGTACAGAACCAGCGGGCAGTGTTGGATATCGGCAGCGCCGACGAAATTTGCGAGAAGTCGTCAAGAATCGGCAGCCAGTGCTGGCGATGAGTCAGACTGCGTTATAGTCTTAGGCGTGACGAAAAAGACTGGGGGCCTCAGGCAGCGGCAGCGATGCCAACAGTGGGAAAAAACGGCAGCGGTGAGATCCGCAGCTGGAGGCGTCGTGGAAAAAACTGCAGCGCAGATGTGTTGACGAACACAGGGCTGGACGCTGGGCTGTCGAGGCCAGGCATGAAAATTCGTCAAGGGGACGCTGCTGACGAAACAGGGCCAGTTCAGACACAGCAGGCAGTGTTGGAATCCGGCAGCGCGGACGAACGAGGGGCTGTTCAGACAAAAACGGCAAACGTCGGAAAAAATCGGCAGCGCGGATTTGTGGCAGCTGGAGGCCCTACTACAGCTGCGGCTGCCCGCAACGAGTCATTCAATTCTCTGCCCTATCAACATAACTCCCGATGTGTTGTTCGCTAACTTGGAATATGAGATCTCCTTCCACCCCGCGTCGGCCGGGTGAGAATTTACCCGGCGTGCGTCGTTCAAATCACTGCCCTATCGGCCACAACCTGCTGATGGGGGGGATTAGAGGCCGGTCCATGGTGGTGATTGGGAGGCCAAGACCGTGAAAGCAAGATTTTTCCCGGCGCTCCTCCGGTGGCCGCGGCATGCGCTCTGCCGGTTTTCCCCCCCCCCCCCCCCCCCCCCCGCCCAATCCCTCCAATAAAACTTCATGACTTTCAACTGTGAAATCAAATCCAGTAAAATCAGCCATATTTCTTGTGCATGCTGCCAGCCGTATTTGGGGTCATTCCGGGCCGGTTCTCTATTATTGCGTATCTCTCCTGATTTTTTGAATGGTAGGAAAATAAAAAAAAATACTTCCCGACCTCGAAAATATCTGGGAAAAATTTTATAAAGGTGGATTGGATTTTTGCCAACCTATGTGCAAAATTTCAGCTCAAAATACCAAGAAATTGAATTTTTTAGAGGGGTGGGTGACAGTTCTGGGCCCTAGTAAGTGTCTGCCCCTGCCAGAGCTTCAATAACACTTATAGCTCTTTAGGGGGGTGCCCCCCGACTTGGCCCATGGGGCGCGCTGGCTGCCCCCATAGGCCAGCCGCGGGGGATTTGCGAGCTGCTGCTACACACGTGGGGGGCCTCACCGGCCCGAAGAAACGCCGCCATCGATGACCCGTGTTCCCGCCGGCGACGTGACACCGATTCCGACCACCGCCCTATAAAAATCACACAGCGGCTCCGCAGCACCGCCCGCATCGCCCGCCGCCCCGCGTCTGCGCTTGGCGCTGGGGCGCTGGGGCCTGACGGCCTGGGGCCCTTGGGGGCCCTTGGGCTCTTGGGCGATTGGGCTCGCAGCCCGCGCGGCAATGAATTCCATGCCAGCGCTGCGCCAACGGGGGCTGACGAGGGGACAGCCCCCAGCTGGCAGCTATCTTACCCGCGGGGGGGCTGCCTTCGTGCCTTGTCCCCCCCTGCCGCTCCTTGCCTGCCACCCCCGCGGGAGAGGCTACGCACGACTCTGCGGCAGCGATTCCCAGCAGTGGGAAAAATCGTCAGCGCGGACATCCCCCTCTGGCTTGCTGTCGTGCACCGCGGGGGGGCCTGCCCTTTCGGGCCCGGGGTCAGCGGCAGCGATGCCAGCAGTGGGAAAAATCGGCAGCGGGGACAGCCCCCGCTGGCTTGCTGTCGTGCCCGCTGGGGGCTGCCCTTCCGCCCGGGGCAGCCGGCAGCGATGCCAGCAGTGGGAAAAATCGGCAGCGCGGACAGCCCCCGCTGGCCTTGCTGTCGTGCCCGCGGGGGGGCAGCCTTTCGGGCCCCGGCAGCGTGCAGCGATGCCAGCCTGGGAAAAAATCGGCAGCGCGGACAGCCCCCGCTGGCTAGCTGTCGTGCCCGCGGGGGGGCTGCCTTCGGGCCCGGGGCATGCAGCGCAGCGATGCCAATCCCCCCCATCCCCACACCACCCCCCCCCACACCCCCAGTGGGAAAAATCGGCAGCGCGGACAGCCCCCGCTGCTTTGCTGGTCGTGCCCGCGGGGGGGCTGCCTTCGGGCCCGGGCAGCGGCCGCGATGCCAGCAGTGGGAAAAATCGGCAGCGCGGACCAGCCACCCGCTGGCTTGGCTGTCGTGCCCGCGGTGGGGCACAGCCTTCGGACCGCGGGCAGCGGCAGCGAAGCCAGCAGTGGGAAAAATCGGCAGCCGCTGGACAGCCCCCGCTGGCTTGCTCGTCGTGCCCGCGGGGGGGCTGCCTTCGGGCCCGGGGCAGCGGCAGCGATGCTCCAGCAGTGGGAAAAATCGGCACCGCGGACAGCCCCCGCTGGCTTGCTGTCGTAGCCCGCGGGGGGGCTCCCTTCGGGCCCGGGGCAGCGGCAGCGATGCCAGCAGTGGGGAAAAATCGATCAGCGCGGACAGCCTCCGCTGGCTTGCTGTCGTGGCCCGCGGGGGGGCTGCCTTCGGGCCCCGGGGCAGCGGCAGCGCGATGCCAGCAGTGGGAAAAATCGTGCAGCGCGGACAGCCCCCGCTGGCTTGCTGTCGAGCCTCGGGGGGGCTGCCTTCGGGCCCGGGGCAGCGGCAGCGATGCCAGCAGTGGGAATAAACCGGCAGCGCGGACAGCCACCCGCTGTCTTGCTTTCGTGCCCGCGGGGGGGCTGCCCTTCGGGCCCGGGGCACCTGCGCTTCTTGCCTGCCCCCCGCGGGAGGGGCTAGGCGCTGCTGGGGCCAGCCCGACGTCGCTGGCCGCGCATGCGCGCTGCCCGGTTTTTCGCATCCCGCCAAGAAAGTCTTGCTTTCCACATGAAAACCAATCCAGTAAAATCAGCCAATATTTTGGTGAGGCTGCCAGCCGAATTGGGGTCATTCGGGCCCGGGGTTCCTATTTTTGCGTATTTCTGATTTTTAATGGTTGGAAAT
>JAQIZT010000383.1:20000-27274 GCA_029228515.1 Populus alba x Populus x berolinensis | reverse complement strand
GATTAGAGGCATTCGGGGGCGCAACGCCCTCGACCTATTCTCAAACTTTAAATAGAAGGACGGCGCGGCTGCTTCGTTGAGCCGCGCCACGGAATCGAGAGCTCCAAGTGGGCCATTTTTGGTAAGCAGAACTGGCGATCGCGGGATTGAACCGGAAGCCGGGTTACCGGTGCCCAACTGCGCGCTAACCTAGAACCCACAAAGGGTGTTGGTCGAATTAAGACAGCCAGGACGGTGGTCATGGAAGTCGAAATTCCGCTAAGGAGTGTGTAACAACTCACACTGCCGACTCAACTAGCCCCGAAAATGGATGGCGCTGAAGCGCGCGACCTATACCCCGTCCGTCGGGGCAAGCGCCAGGCCCCGATGAGTAGGAGGGCGCGGCGGTCGCGTGCAAAAGCCCGGGGCGCGAGCCCGGGCGGAGCGGCCGTCGGTGCAGATCTTGGTGGTAGTAGCAAATATTCAAATGAGAACTTTGAAGGAAGGGCCGAAGAGGGGAAAGGTTCCATGTGAACGGCACTTCCCCCCCACATGGGTTAGACGATCCCAAGAGACGGGTAACGCCCGTCCGACAGAGCGTCGTCGCGCGCGAGCATTCGAAAGGGAATCGGGTTATAAAATTCCTGAACCGGGACGTGGCGGCTGACAAGGCAACGTTATGGGAGGGTCCGGAGACGTCGGCGGGGCTCGGGAAGAGTTATCCTTTTCTGTTTAACAGCCCGCAACCACCCCTGGCAACTAATTAGTCGGAGGTAGGGGCCAGCGGCTGGAAGAGCACCGCACGTCCGCGTGGTGTCCGGTGCGCCCATCCGGCGAGCCCTTGAAAATCCGGAGGACCGAGTGCCTCCCACGCCCGGTCGTACTCATAACCGCATCAGGTCTCCAAGGTGACCAGCCTCTGGTCGAATGGAACAATGTAGGCAAGGAGAAGTCCCGGCAAAATTGATCCGTAACCTCGGGAAAAGGATTGGCTCTGAGGGCTGGGCTCGGGGGTCCCAGTCGCCCGAACCCGTCGGCTGTCGGTGGACTGCTCGAGCTGCACCCGCTGCGAGAGCGGGTCGTCGCGTGCCGGCCGGGGGAACGGACTGGGAACGGCCCCTTCGGTTTGCCTTCCCCGGGCGTCGAACAGTCGACTCAGAACGGGTACGGACAAGGGGAATCCGACTGTTTAATTAAAACAAAGCATTGCGATGGTTCCCAGCGGATGCCTCACGCAATATGATTTCGGCCCAGTGCTCTGAATGTCACAGTGAAGAAATTCAACCTAAGCGCGGGTAAAAACGGCGGGTAGTAACTATGACTCTCTTAAGGTAGCCAAATGCCTCGCCATCTAATTAGTGGGGGGACGCGCATGAATGGATTAACGCGATTCCCACTGTCACCTGTCTACTATCCAGGCGAAACCAAAGCCAAGGGAACGGGCTTGGCGGAATTCAGCGGGGAAAGAAGACCCTGTTGAGCCTTTGACTCTAGTCCGACTTTGGGGGTGAAATGACTTGAGAGGTGTAGGAGAAGTGGGTAAGTTGGGAGCTACGGCGAAGGTGAAATACCACTACTTTTAATTTAACGTTATTTTACTTATTCCGTGAATCGGAGGCGGGGAGGCGCTGCCCCTCTTTTTGGACCCCAGGCCGCTTCGGCGGCCGATCCCGGGCAGGAAGACATTGTCAGGTGGGGAGTTAGGCTGGGGCAGGCACATCTGTTAAAAGATAACGCAGGTGTCCTAAGATGAGACTCAACGAGAACAGAAATCTCGTGTGGAACAAAAGGGTAAAAGCTCGTTTGAATTCTGATTTCCACTAGTACGAATACGAACCGTGAAAAAGGCATGGCCTAAACGATCCTTTAGACCTTCGGAATTTGAAGCTAGAGGTGTCATAAAAAGTTACCACAAAGAGGGATAACTGGCGTTGTGGCATGCCAAGCGTTCATAGCGACTTTGCATTTTGAACCTTCGATGTCGGGCTCTTTCCCTCCTATCATTGTGAAGCAGAATTCACCAAGTGTTGGATTGTTCACAACCCCCAATAGGGAACGTGAAGCTGGGTTTAGACCGTCGTGAGACAGGTTAGTTTTACCCTACTTGATGACAGTGTCGCAATAGTAATCCAACCTAGTAACGAGAGGAACCGTTTGATTCGCACAATTGGTCATCGTGCTTAGGTTGAAAAGCCAGTGGCGCGAAGCTACCGTGCGTTGGATTATGAACTGAACGCCTCTAAGACAGAATCCGGGCTAGATGCGACGCGTGCGGCAACCGCCGTCCGATATGCCGACCTGCAGTAGGGGCCTCTTGGCCCCGGAGGCACGTGCCGTATGGCCAAGCCCTCGCGGCGAAAGAGACCGCGGCGGGCCGCCTTGAAGTACAATTCCCACCGAGCGGCGGGTAGAATCCTTTGCAGACGACTTAAAATACGCGACGGGGTATTGTTAAGAGGCAGAGTGGCCTTGCTCGCCACGATCCACTGAGATTCAGCCCCATGTCGCTCCGATTCGTCCCCAGCCCTGCCCCCTCTAGGGGCCACGGCGTCGAGGAGGCTGGGATGGGATGGGACCGGGCAGCGCTCCCGGGATCTCGGGACTGGATAGTCCAAGGCTTGAAGAGAAAGACTGTTGGTCTAGACATCGGGGCAGTGGCAGCCATGCCACCAAAGGGGAAGATCGGCAGCGCAGATTTGTGCAAGCTGCAGGCCCGTCGGGGAAGATCGGAGGCGCAGATTGCTTGACGAACACGGGCTGGACGCTGGGCTGTCCAGGCCAGGCAGGAAAATTCGTCGAGGGGATGCGCCGACGAAACAGGGGCTGTTCGGACACAGCAGGCAGTGCTGGAATCGGCAGCGCCGACGAAATCGGCAGAATCGGCAGCCGGTGCTGGCGATGAGTCTGGACTGTTTATAGTCCTAGGCGTGACGAAAAAGACTGGGGGCCTAGGCAGGGGCAGCGATGCCAACAGTGGGAAAAATCGGCAGCGCGGAGATCCGCAGCTGGAGGCCCGTCGGGGAAAATCGGCAGCGCAGATTTGTTGACGAACACGGGCTGGACGCTGGGCTGTCTAGGCCAGGCAGGAAAATTCGTCAAGGGGACGCGCTGACGAAACAGGGGCTGTTCAGACACAGCAGGCAGTGTTGGAATCGGCAGCGCCGACGAAATCGGAGAAGTCGGCAGAATCGGCAGCCGGTGCTGGCGATGAGTCCGGACGATTTATAGTCCCAGGCTTGACGGAAACGACTGGGGGCCTAGACACACACTGGGGCAGTGGCAGCTATGCCAACAGTGGGAAAAATCGGCAGCGCAGATTTTTTGACGAACATGGGCTGGACGCTGGGCTGTCCAGGCCAGGCAGGAAAAATCGTCAAGGGGATGCGCTGACGAAGCAGGGGCTGTTCAGACACAGCAGGCAGTGCTGGAATCGGCAGCGCCGACGAAATCGGCAGAATCGGCAGCCGGTGCTGGCGATGAGTCTGGACTGTTTATAGTCCTAGGCGTGACGAAAAAGACTGGGGGCCTAGGCAGGGGCAGCGATGCCAACAGTGGGAAAAATCGGCAGCGCGGAGATCCGCAGCTGGAGGCCCGTCGGGGAAAATCGGCAGCGCAGATTTGTTGACGAACACGGGCTGGACGCTGGGCTGTCTAGGCCAGGCAGGAAAATTCGTCAAGGGGACGCGCTGACGAAACAGGGGCTGTTCAGACACAGCAGGCAGTGTTGGAATCGGCAGCGCCGACGAAATCGGAGAAGTCGGCAGAATCGGCAGCCGGTGCTGGCGATGAGTCCGGACGATTTATAGTCCCAGGCTTGACGGAAACGACTGGGGGCCTAGACACACACTGGGGCAGTGGCAGCTATGCCAACAGTGGGAAAAATCGGCAGCGCAGATTTTTTGACGAACATGGGCTGGACGCTGGGCTGTCCAGGCCAGGCAGGAAAAATCGTCAAGGGGATGCGCTGACGAAGCAGGGGCTGTTCAGACACAGCGGGCAGTGTTGGAATCGGCAGCGCCGACGAAATTGGAGAAGTCGGCAGAATCGGCAGCCGGTGCTGGCGATGAGTCTGGACTGTTTATAGTCCTAGGCGTGACGAAAAAGACTGGGGGCCTAGGCAGCGGCAGCGATGCCAACAGTGGGAAAAATCGGCAGCGCGGAGATCCGCAGCTGGAGGCCCGTCGGGGAAAATCGGCAGCGCAGATTTGTTGACGAAACACGGGCTGGACGCTGGGCTGTCGAGGCAAGGCAGGAAAAATCGTCAAGGGGACGCGCTGACGGAAACTGGGGCTGTACACGACACAGCAGGCAGTGTTGGAATCGGCCAGCGGGGACTGAACGAGGGGGAGTTCAGACAAATCGGCAACGTACGGAAAAATCGGCAGCGCGGATTTGTGCAAGCTGGTGGCCCTATCAGCTGGCTGCCCGCAACGAGTCATTCATATTCTCTGAGCCCTATCAACATAACTCCCGATGTGTTGTTCGCTGATCTTGGAAGAAGAGATCTCTTCCTCCCCGCGTCGGCCGGGTGCGATTACCCGGCGGCGTCGTTCAAATCCACCTGCCCTATCGGCCACAAACCTGCTGATGGGGGGGATTAGAGGCCGGGCCATGGTGGTGAGGGGAGGCCAAGAACAGTGAAAGCAAGAGTTTTTCCGGGGCTCCTCCGGTGGCCGCGGCATTGCGACGCTGCCGGTTTTCCCGCATCCCGCCAAGAAAAACGTCATGCTTTCAAGTGAAAATCAATCCAGTAAAATCAGCCATATTTTTGTGAGGCTGCCAAGCCGATTTTGGGTGTCATTCCGGGTCGGTTCCATTATTTTTGACGTATTTCCTTGATTTTTAAAATGGTAGGAAAATAAAAAAAATACTTCCCGACCTCGAAAAAATCTGGGAAAATTTATAAAGGTGGATTGGATTTTTGCCAAACCTATGTGCCAAAATTTCAGCTCAAAATACTCAAGAAATGAAATTTTTTAGAGGGGGGGTGGACAGCTGGGACCTAGTAGTGTCTGCCCCTGCCAGAGCTGACAATAAACACTTATAGCTCTTTAGGGGGGTTGCCCCCCGACTGGCCATGGGGCGCGCTGTGCTGGCGCCCATAGGCCTGCCGCGGGGGATTTGACGAGCTGCTGCTACACACGTGGGAGGGCCTCACGGCCCCGAAAGTAACGCCGCCATCGATGAACCGTTTTCCGGACGGCGACGACCCGATTCCGACCACCGCCCTATAAAAATCACAACGCGACGCGCCCGCCCGCGCCCGCGCCCGCGTCTGCGCTTGGCGCTGGGGCGCTGGGGCCTGAGGGGCTGGGGCCCTTGGGGGCCCTTGGGCTCTTGGGCGACTTTGGGCGCGGCTCCCTTGCCTAGCCGCGCGGCAATGATTTCCATGCCGCGCTGCGCAACGGGGGCTGACGCGGGGACAGCCCCATGCTGGCTGGACTATCTTACCCCGCGGGGGGGCCCTGCCTTCGGGCCTTGGCCCCCCATGCGTATTGCCTGCCCCCCGCGCGGGAAGAGGCTACGCACACTCTGGCGGCATGCGATTTGCCAGCAGTGGGAATAATCCGGCAGCGTCGGGACAGCCCCCTCTTGGCTTGCTGTCGTGCACGCGGTGGGGGCTGCCTTCGGGCCCGGGGCAGCTTTGGCAGCCCGATGCCAGCAGTGGGGAAAAATCGGCAGCGCGGACAGCCCCACGCTGGCTTGCTGTCGTGCCCGCGGGGGGGCTGCCTTCGGGCCCGGGCTGGGGCAGAGATGCCAGGCAGTGGGAAAAATCGGCCAGCAGCGGACAGCCCCCGCTGGCTTGCTCGTCGTTTTTTTTTTGTGTCATAGTGCCCGCGGGGGGGCTGCCTTCGGGCACGGGGCAGCCGGCAGCGATGCCAGCAGTGGGAAAAATCGGCAGCGCGGACAGCCCCCGCTGGCTTGCTGTCGTGCCCGCGGGGGATGGCTGCCTTTCGAGGCACGGTGGGCTCGGCAGCTGGCCAGCGGATGCCAGCAGTGGGAAAAAATCGGCAGCGCGGACAGCCCCCGCTGGCTAGCTGTCGTGCACGCGGGGGGGCTGCCTTCGGGGCCCGGGCTAGCTGGCAAGCGATGCCAGCAGTGGGAAAATTAGGGCAGCGCGGGGGGAATACAGCCCCCGCTGGCTTGCTGTCGTGCCCGCGGGGGGCTGCATTCGGCCGGGGTTGAGGGGCAAGCAGGACTCAGCGATGCCAGCAGTGGGAAAAATCGGCAGCGCGGACAGCCCCCTGCTGGCTAGCTGTCGTGCCCGCGGGGGGGCTGCCTTCGGGCACGGCGGCAAGCGGCAGCGATGACAGCAGTGGGAAAAATCGGCAGCGCGGGACAGCCCCCGCTGGCTTTGCTGTCGTGCCCCGCGGGGGGGCAGCCTTCGGGCCCGGGGCAGCGGCTGAGATGCCAGCAGTGGGAAAAATCGGCAGCGCGGACAGCCCCCGCTGGCTTGCTGTCGTGGCCCGCGGGGGGGCGTAGGGGGAATGCCTTCGGGCCCGGGGAAGCGGACAGCGATGACAGCAGTGGGAAAATTCGGCAGCCGAGGGACAGCCCCCGCTGGCTTGCTGTCGTGCCCGCGGGGGGGCTGCCTTCGGGCCCGGGGCTGCGGCAGCGATGCCCAGCAAGGGGAAAAAATCGGCAGCGCGGACAGCCCCCGCTGGCTTGCTGTCGTGCCTGCGGGGGGGTGCCTTCGAGGCCGGGGCAGCCGGCAGCGATGCCAGCAGTGGGAAAAATCGGCAGCGCGGACCTGCCACCGCTGGCTTGCTGTCGTGCCCGCGGGGGGGCTGCCTTTCGGGCCTCGGGGCAGCTATCTGGCAGCGATGCCTAGCAGTGGGAAAAAATCGGGCAGCGCGGACAGCCCCCAGCTGGCTTGCTGTCTTGCCGGCGGGGGGGGCTGCCTTCGGGACCGGGGCCCCTGCGCTCTTGCCTGCCCCCCGCGCGGGAGAGCTTAGGGCGCTGCTTGGGGCCAGCCCGACGTCGCTGGCCGCGAATGCGCGATGTGCCGGTTTTCTCGCATCCCGCCAAGGAAATCGTCGTGCCTTTCCACATGAAACCAATCCTAGTAAAATCAGCCAATTATTTTTTTGAGGCCGGTGCCAGCCGAATTTGGGGTCATTCCGGGCCGGTTCCTATTTTTGCGTATTTCCTTGATTTTTAATGGTAGGAAAATAAAAAAAAATACTTCCCGACCTCGAAAAAATCTGGGAAAATTTATAAAGTTGGATTGGATTTTTTCCAACATATGTGCAAAATTTCAGCTCAAAATACCAAGAAATGAATTTTTTAGAGGG
>JAQIZT010000383.1:2500-10000 GCA_029228515.1 Populus alba x Populus x berolinensis | reverse complement strand
CGGAGAAGTCGGCAGAATCGGCAGCCGGTGCTGGCGATGAGTCCGGACGATTATAGTCCCAGGCTTGACGGAAACGACTGGGGGCCTAGACACACACTGGGGCAGTGGCAGCTATGCCAACAGTGGGAAAAATCGGCAGCGCAGATTTTTTGACGAACATGGGCTGGACGCTGGGCTGTCCAGGCCAGGCAGGAAAAATCGTCAAGGGGATGCGCTGACGAAGCAGGGGCTGTTCAGACACAGCGGGCAGTGTGGAATCGGCAGCGCCGACGAAATTGGAGAAGTCGGCAGAATCGGCAGCCGGTGCTGGCGATGAGTCTGGACTGTTTATAGTCCTAGGCGTGACGAAAAAGACTGGGGGCCTAGGCAGCGGCAGCGATGCCAACAGTGGGAAAAATCGGCAGCGCGGAGATCCGCAGCTGGAGGCCCGTCGGGGAAAATCGGCAGCGCAGATTTGTTGACGAACACGGGCTGGACGCTGGGCTGTCGAGGCCAGCAGGAAAATTCGTCAAGGGGACGCGCTGACGAAACAGGGGCTGTTCAGACACAGCAGGCAGTGTTGGAATCGGCAGCGCGGACGAACGAGGGGCTGTTCAGACAAATCGGCAACGTCGGAAAAATCGGCAGCGCGGATTTGTGCAGCTGGAGGCCCTATCAGCTGGCTGCCCGCAACGAGTCATTCAATTCTCTGCCCTATCAACATAACTCCCGATGTGTTGTTCGCTATCTTGGAAGAAGAGATCTCTTCCTCCCCGCGTCGGCCGGGTGCGATTACCCGGCGGCGTCGTTCAAATCACTGCCCTATCGGCCACAACTGCTGATGGGGGGGATTAGAGGCCGGCCATGGTGGTGAGGGGAGGCCAAGACCGTGAAAGCAAGAGTTTCCCGGGCTCCTCCGGTGGCCGCGGCATGCGCGCTGCCGGTTTTCCCGCATCCCGCCAAGAAAACGTCATGCTTTCCACGTGAAATCAATCCAGTAAAATCAGCCATATTTTTGTGAGGCTGCCAGCCGAATTTGGGGTCATTCCGGGCCGGTTCCTATTTTTGCGTATTTCCTTGATTTTTAATGGTAGGAAAATAAAAAAAATACTTCCCGACCTCGAAAAAATCTGGGAAAATTTATAAAGGTGGATTGGATTTTTGCCAACCTATGTGCAAAATTTCAGCTCAAAATACCAAGAAATGAATTTTTTAGAGGGGGGGTGACAGCTGGGACCTAGTAGTGTCTGCCCCTGCCAGAGCTGCAATAACACTTATAGCTCTTTAGGGGGGTGCCCCCCGACTGGCCATGGGGCGCGCTGGCTGGCGCCCATAGGCCTGCCGCGGGGGATTTGCGAGCTGCTGCTACACACGTGGGGGGCCTCACGGCCCGAAGTAACGCCGCCATCGATGAACCCGTTTTACTGCCGAGGCGTTCAGAACCCGTTTCCCACTCAACCGCCCTATAAAAAATCACAAACCTTGACGCGCGCCACGCCATGCGCTCCGCGCCCGAAGTACTGCGCTTTAGGCGAAGTGGCGCGCTGGGGGCTGAGGGCCTGGGGCCCTTGGGTGGCCTATTGGGGATACTTGGGGCGATTGGTGTCGCGCTTCTACCTTCGCATTCAAGGCGCGCGGCAAATTGGTATTTCCGATGCCGCGCTGCCGCAACGGGGGCTGACGCGACTTGGGACAACGACCTTGCTGGCTGGCTATTCTATTACCCGCTGGGGGGGTCTAGCTCATTCCGGGGCCTTGCCTCACTGCGCTCATTGCCTGCCCCCCGCGTCGGGAGAGGTCTAAGCTACACTCTGCAAGGCTCCAGCGTATTTGCCTCAGCAGAGTGGTGGATAAATCCCAGGGTCCAGCAGCGGAGACAGCCCCCCTCTGGCTTGCTCGTCTGTGACCGCGGGGGGGATGCCTTCGGGCCGGCGGCAGCGGCCCCGATGCCAGCACTCGTTTCGGCAGCGCGGACAGCCCCCGCTGGCTTGCTGTCGTGCCCGCGGGGGGGCTGCCTTCGGGCCCGGGGCAGCGGCAGCGATGCCAGCAGTGGGAAAAATCGGCAGCGCGGACAGCCCCCGCTGGCTTGCTGTCGTGCCCGCGGGGGGCTGCCTTCGGGCCCGGGGCAGCGGCAGCGATGCCAGCCAATGTGGGAAAAATACGGTGCCTTCAGCGCGGACAGTCCCCGCTGGCTTGCTGTCGTGCCCTCGGGGAGGGCTGCTGTTCGGGGGCCGGGGCGGCAGCTTGGCAGCGATGCCCAGCTCGAGTGGGAAAAATCACGGCTTATCACGCCGAGGGACAGCCCCCGCTGGTCTGCTGTCTTTGCTGTGCCCGCGGGGGGGCTGCATTTCGGGCAGGCGTTGGCACAGCGGCAGCTCGATGCCAGCTGTGGGATAAATTCGTCTAGCCGCGGATCAGCCCCCGCTCGTGCTTGCTGTCGTTGCCCCCGCGGGGGGGGCTGCCTTCGGGCCCGGTGGACTGCGGCAGCGTTGACTGCTGTGGAATAGATAATCTAGGCAGCGCGGACAGCCATCGCTGGCTTGCTGGAACAATTGCCGACGGGGAGCAAGTGGCTGCATTCGGGCCCGGGGCACCCTTGCGCTCTTGCCCCTGAACCCCGCGCCTGGGAGAGGCTTGGCGGCTGCCTGGGGGCCCAGCTGACGAAGACGCATGAGCGCGCTATGCGCAGCTGACTCGCCGTTGGTTTTCTCGCATCCTCCGCCAAAGAATAAAACGTCGTTGCTTTACACATGAAACCCAATCCAGTAAAATCAGCCCTATTTTTGTGAGGCTGCCACAGCCGATTTTGGTGTCACTTTCAGGGCCGTTCTAAGGTGGTGCCTATTTCTTGCGTGTTTCCTTGATTGTTTAATGGTAGGAAAATAAAAAATAATTACTTCCCCGACCTCGAAAAAATCTTTGGGAAAATTTATAAAGTTGGATTGGATTTTTTCCAAGTATATGTGCTCAAAACTTTTCAGCTCAAAATACCAAGAAATGAATTTTTTTAGTGTGGGGGGGTGACAGCTGATGGGTAATCCTAGTAGTTGTACTTCCCACTGCCCAGTCGATGCAATTACACTTATTGCTCTTTAGGGGGGTGCCCCCATTGGCTGGCCATGAGGCCGCGCCTGGCTGGCGCCCATAGGCCTGCCGCGGGGGAGTTTCGTCCGGGCTGCTGCTATGCATCTGACCTAACGTGGGGGGCACTCATAGGCCCATCCAGTACAGTTAACGCCGCCGCGCGAATCGATGACCCGTTTTCCGGGCGCGGACTGACCCGGATTACGGGCCAACGTCCCTCGTGGACGCCGCTCCAAGCCGTTGCCGGCGTCGTTGGCGTTGGGCTGCTTATCCGCGGCTGTTCTGCGGGGCAGCGCACGCACTCTGATTTGCCAGCGCCTCGTGCCAAACCATTTAGGCAGCGCTCAGACCCAAACCGCGCCCAACCGATTGGCGCGAATTTTGTCACGATGTCCGGCCAACCGTCAACCTTGCTGACCCGTCCAAAGCCGCTTTGGGCGCGTTGGGGTGCTTGCTCCTGACGGCTGCCCATGGACAACAATTACGTTCGCGCACATGCAATCTGTAATTTTGCCAGCGTTCGTGCCAACCCTATAAGGGCAGCCCTCCAACGCGCCCAACGGCTGTGGCGCACGATCCGTCACGATTTCCGGTCCAACCGTCCCTGTTTGATACGCCGCCTCCAAAGCGTTGGGCGCGTTGGGGCTGCTTATCCGCTCGGTCTGCGGGCAGGCGCACGCAACTCTGATTTGCCAGCAGCTTCCGTCGCCAACCAATAGGCAGACCCAACTCGCGCGGCCACAACGGTCTTGGACGCGATCGTCACCGATTACGGTCGCACCGTACCCCTGTGACCCAGCCTCCCAAGCCGTTGGGCGCGTTGGGGCTGCTTTTCCGCGGCCTGCGGGCGCGCACGCTACTCTGAATTTGCCAGCGACTCGTGCCAACACCATAGGCATTAGCACCAAACTGCGCCACAAACGGCATTTGGCGCGGTATCGTCACCGCATTCCGTGCCACCGTCCCTGTGACACGCATCCAAGAACGGTGCGGGCGTTGGGGCTGCTCTTATCCGCGGTACTGCGGGGCGGCTCAACGCCACTCTGACTTTGCCAGCGCTTCGTGCTTAACCAATAGGCAGACCCAACGCGTCACTACGGACTTGGACGCCGAAGTGTCACGACTTTACCCAGGACACACCTCGTGCCCCGGGTACTACCTCTGATCCATGACGTTTGGGTTCGGCGTTGGGGACTTGCTTATCAGCGGCGTGGGGCCGTGGGGCTCTTAACATGCATGCGCTTCGTTCCAAGAGTGCTGGCAGCTGACGCGCGCCTCTTCTAGCTTTGCCGCGACGTCCCCGGTGGGCGGTGGCACGGAATCCCTGCCGCTCACCCGCTCCAAGCCGATTGGAGAGCCTGTTGGGGCTGCGGATCTCGCAGGTTTCGGGCGTGGGGCCTTAACATGGTTTTCACCCTCGTGCTCCAAGGTGCTGGGCGAGCCCCAACGCGCCCAACGGCTTGGCGCTAAAGTAACGGCGACGTCCTGATTCCGGCCACCGCTTGCCGTGAACCGCTCCACAGCGATTGGGATTGCGTTTGGGGGCTGCTTATCCGCGGTCTGCGGGTTGTGGGGCCTTAAACCAGGATTCCCATCGTGCCAAGGTGCTGGCAGCCCCAACAGCGTCCCAAAACGGACTTCGGCGCGTCGTTTCCACTTCGGCTTCAGCGGTTTGGCCTCGACTTGTGCTCTCGCAAGGCTGGAGCGCGTCTTGCCAGACCGTGTCTGGTGGGCACCGCTGAGCTTGGGGATTGCGGAGGAGTAGCTGTTCCGCGTGGGCGTGCAGCATTCCAGTTGCTGCGCTCGTGCAAAGGGGCTGCATACTCCTCGCCCACTCCCCAAGTCTGCACCTGCGCGATTAATTTGCCCGCTGCCGTGGCCGGGCCTCCGTCCTTGTCCGAGCTGAGGCAGATGGCCCCCACCGAAATGATTGGTCCCTGTTGCTCACCGCCCGCGGACTGTCCATTCGAGATACGCCGCGTCACCCCTGCGGCTTGTGGCGTGTCACCTTCGTTGATTCCCCGACGAGTACCCAACCGCCGGGGGGTCTTGGTTGCTTCGTCCCTAATCGAGTATCCTTTCGCGTATCTACAGCGGACTGCTTGGTTGTGCCTTCGTGATTTCCTTTTTCGCGTCAATCTAGATCGGTGCGGTGCACGATCTCTCTCGGGTTGTTTCCATTTGCCCTCGTGGCCGATGGGTTATTCGCTGCGATCGGGATTGTTGTTCGACCGTTTGTACGCAGAGTCGCATGAGTCGGTAAATTGGGGCTGTTCGCTGTCGGCAGGCTCCGTGCTTGCTGACACACGATGCTGTACGGGCACTGCTGCCTCCATGACACTCTCAGCACAAGGCCTTGGGGCCTTGCCCGAGCGAGGCTGGGGGGTTCTCTGTGGCTTGCGTACCCACTTCGGTTGGGATATTTGATTGTGATGTCTGTCACTTATCAGACTGCCGCACACCTCCCCGGGGGCGCGGTGTTTCTAGCGAACCTTCAGCACGCTGCGCCTCCTCTCCGACACGGGTTTCCAGTCGAGCTCGGAATCCGTCTCCGAACTGGCCCCTCGCGCGGTCCGCTCGTGGCTTTCGGATGGGGAACGCTGATGCAGGCCCCGCCCGGGTTGCATCCGCAACTGTCGACCGTTCCCGTTACGAGACCGCTCGTGCTCGATACAGTACGACTTCCTCGCCCGTTCTCGGACCCACTCGTCTCATACGGCAGTTCGGGGGATCGTGCGGGTCGTGGTGGGGTGTCGCCAAGGAATGCTACCTGGTTGATCCTGCCAGTGAGTCATATGCTTGTCTCAACAGATTAAGCCCAATGCATCGGTGTAAAAGTATGGACTAATTCAGACTGTCGATACTTCGCGGATATGGCTCTTTATTCAGTTATATAGGTTTGTGTTGTTGGTATTTGCTACTCGGATAACTGTAAAGTAGTTTGTAATTTCTAGAGCTAATACGAGCATCAAACCCCGGTAACTTCTGGAAGGGACGCATTTATTAGTTAAAAGTGTCGACGCGGGCTATGCCCGTTGCTCTGATAGTTTCATGTTAACGCGACGGAACTCGGCATACGGCTACTAGTGCTGGCGACGCATTCATCTCATTATTTTGTCCTGCCCCTTATCAACTGTTCGATCGGTATGGATAGAGGGTTTCCTACCATTGGGTGTGTTGACGAGGTGACGAGAGAATTAGTGGTTCGATTTCCAGGAGAGGGAGCCTGAGAAAAGGTCTATCCACATCCAAGAGAAGGCAGCAGGCGCGCAGAAATTACCACATATCCTGTCATAAGGGCGGAATAGGGGTATGTGACAATAAATATCCTCAATAACTCGGGCTCTTCGAGGTCTGGTAATTGGATTATGGAGTACATATCTAAATCCCTTAACGAGGGAGCGATCCATTGGTGTAGGGCAAGTCTGGTTTGCCTAGCTATAGGCTCGCGGTTAATTCCAGATCCAATTGAGTATATTTATGTTGTGTGCAGTCTACTAAAAAACAAGAAAAAGAAAAATGCTCGTAGTTTTAGGACTTTGGGTTTGGTCGGCTCTCGGTCCGCCTCAGGTGTGCACTCGGTAGGCCATTGTCCCTTCTACCGGCGATGCTGCTCCTGGCCCTTAAGCTAGGCCGGGTCGTGCTTCCGGTGGTGCTGTTACTTTGAAGAAATTAGAGTGCTCAAATAGCAAAGCTACACGCCTCTGGATACTATTTAAGCATGGTGTTAACATCATACAGGATTTCGATCCTATTGTGTGGCCCTTCGGGTTCGGAGTAAAGTAGTAGTAAGGTATTAACAGGGGGACAGTCGTGAGGGGGGCAATCGTATTTCATAGTAAGAGGTGAAATTTCAGATGTGGATTTATGAAAGACGAACAACTGCGAAACGCCATTTGCCTAAGGATGTTTTCATTAATCTAAGAACGAAAGTTGGTGGCTCGGATGTCGATCAGGATACCGTCCATAGTCTACAACCTTAAACGATGCCGACCAGGGATTGGCGGATGTTCGCTTAAGGGACTCCAGCCCTGCACCGTATGAGAAAAATCAATAAGTTTTTGGGTTCTTTGGGGGGAGTTATGGTCGCAACGGCTGAAACTTTAAAGGAATTGACGTGAAGGGCAACGCCAGGAGTGGAGCCTGCGGCTTAATTTGATCTCAACTCGGGGGGAGGAGGAAACTTACCAGGTAAGGACATAGTAAGGATTGACAGACTGTGAGTCTCTTTCTTGATTTATGCTAATGGGATCGGTGGTGCATGGCCGGTCTTAGTGGGTGGAGCGATTTTTTGTGCTGGTTTATTCCTGGTTAACGAACGAGACCTCTAGCCCCTGCTAATCTAGCTATGCGGTGGTGACCCTCCGCGGCTCTCAGATTCTTAGAGGGACTATGGCCTTACAGGCCCAAGGAAGTTATGAGGCTATAATAATAACA
>JAQIZT010000382.1:0-27403 GCA_029228515.1 Populus alba x Populus x berolinensis | reverse complement strand
GAATCGCTCCTCGATGTGCCGGATGATCTCCTCGCTACAGACGAGAGTACCGGTTCGAACGACCATAAACTTTATGATGACCTCCGACCGGCTTGGATCGACTCTATAATTTTCACAATGGATCTGTTTCCGCAGACGCTGCTTTTTCCTTGGAGTAGAAGTTTGGAATCTCCTCTCGATGTCCCGGAGGTCTCGTCGATTCCAGACCAGACGTATCCGGTTCGAAAGGACCATAACTTTTGATTCCGACCGTTGGATCACTCTAAAATTTTCAAAGGAGTTTCCGAAGATTGTTTTCCTTGGAGTAGATGTGGAATCGCTCCTCGGTGTGCCGGAGGTCTCGTGCTCCAGACCAGAGTACCGGTTCGAAAGGGCCATAACTTTTGATCGACCGTTGGATCACTCTAAAATTTTACAGGAGTTTCCGGACGCTGTTTTCCATGGAGTAGAAGTGGAATCGCTCCTCGATGTGCGGAGGTCTCGTCGCTCCCGACCAGAGTACCGGTTCGAAAGGGCCATAACTTTTGATCCGACCGTTGGATCACTCTAAAATTTTTACAGGAGTTTCCGGACGCTGTTTTCCTTGGAGTAGAAGTGGAATCGCTCCTCGATGTGCCGGAGGTCTCGTCGCTCCAGACCAGAGTACCGGTTCGAAACGACCATAACTTTTGATCAGACCGTTGGATCACTCTAAAATTTTCACAGGAGTTTCCGGACGCTGTTTTCCTTGGACTAGATGTGGAGCGCTCCTCGATGTGCGGACGGTCTGCTCGCTCCCGACTAGAGTACCGGTTCGAAACGACCATAACTTTTGATCCCGACCGTTGGATCACTCTCAAATTTTCACAGGAGTTTCCGGACGCTGTTTTCCTTGGAGTAGATGTGGAATCGCTCTCGGTGTGCCGGAGGTCTCGTCGCTCCAGACCAGAGTAACGGTTCGAAGGGCCATAATTTTGATCCGACCGTTGGATCACTCTAAAATTTTCACAGGAGTTTTCGGCGCTGTTTTTCCTGGAGTAGATGTGGAATCGCTCCTCGGTGTGCCGGAGGTCTCGTCGCTCCCGACCAGAGTACCGTTCGAAAGGGCCATAACTTTTGATCCGACCGTTGGATCACTCTAAAATTTTCACAGGAGTTTCCGGACGCTGTTTTCCTTGGAGTAGAAGTGGAATCGCTCCTCGATGTGCCGGAGGTCTCGTAGCTCCGGCATGAGTACGGTTCGAAAGGGCCATAACTTTGAATCCGACCGTTGGATCACTCTAAAATTTTCACAGGAGTTTCCGGACGCTGTTTTCCTGGGAGTAGAAGTGGAATCTCTCCTCGGTGTGCCGGAGGTCTCGTCGCGCCAGACTAGAGTACCGGTTCGAAAGGGCCATAACTTTTGATCCGACCGTTGGATCTCCCTCAAATTTTCACAGGAGTTTCCGGACGCTGTTTTCCTTGGAGTACATGTGGAATCGCTACTCGGTGAGGCGGTGGTCTCGTCGCTCCAGACCAGAGTACCGGTTCGAAAGGGCCATAACTTTTGATCCGACCGTTGGATCTCCCTCAAATTTTCACAGGAGTTTCGGACGCTGTTTTCCTTGGAGTAGAAGTGGAATCTCTCCTCGGTCCCGGAGGTCTCGTCGCTCCCGACCAGAGTACCGGTTCGAAAGGGCCATAACTTTTGATCCGACCGTTGGATCACTCTAAAATTTTCACAGGAGTTTCCGGACGCTGTTTTCCTTGGAGTAGAGGTGGAATCTCTCCTCGGTGTCCCGGAGGTCTGGTAGCGCCAGGCTAGAGTAACGGTTCGAAAGGGCCATAACTTTTGATCCGACCGTTGGATCACTCTAAAATTTTCACAGGAGTTTCCGGACGCTGTTTTCCTTGGAGTAGAAGTGGAATCTCTCCTCGGTGTCCCGGAGGTCTCGTCGCTCCAGACCAGAGTACCGGTTCGAAAGGGCCATAACTTTTGATCCGACCGTTGGATCACTCTAAAATTTTCACAGGAGTTTCCGGACGCTGTTTTCCTTGGAGTAGAAGTGGAATCTCTCCTCGGTGTCCCGGAGGTCTCGTCGCCCAGACCAGAGTACCGGTTCGAAAGGGCCATAACTTTTGATCCGACCGTTGGATCACTCTAAAATTTTCACAGGAGTTTCCGGACGCTGTTTTCCTTGGAGTAGAAGTGGAATCTCTCCTCGGTGTCCCGGAGGTCTCGTCGCCCCAGACCAGAGTACCGGTTCGAAAGGGCCATAACTTTTGATCCGACCGTTGGATCACTCTAAAATTTTCACAGGAGTTTCCGGACGCTGTTTTCCTTGGAGTAGAAGTGGAATCTCTCCTCGGTGTCCCGGAGGTCTCGTCGCTCCCGACCAGAGTACCGGTTCGAAAGGGCCATAACTTTTGATCCGACCGTTGGATCACTCTAAAATTTTCACAGGAGTTTCCGGACGCTGTTTTCCTTGGAGTAGATGTGGAATCGCTCCTCGGTGTCCCGGAGGTCTCGTCGCTCCCGACCAGAGTACCGGTTCGAAAGGGCCATAACTTTTGATCCGACCGTTGGATCACTCTAAAATTTTCACAGGAGTTTCCGGACGCTGTTTTCCTTGGAGTAGAAGTGGAATCTCTCCTCGGTGTCCCGGAGGTCTCGTCGCTCCCGACCAGAGTACCGGTTCGAAAGGGCCATAACTTTTGATCCGACCGTTGGATCACTCTAAAATTTTCACAGGAGTTTCCGGACGCTGTTTTCCTTGGAGTAGAAGTGGAATCTCTCCTCGATGTCCCGGAGGTCTCGTCGCTCCCGACCAGAGTACGGTTCGAAAGGGCCATAACTTTGGATCCGACCGTTGGATCACTCTAAAATTTTCACAGGAGTTTCCGGACGCTGTTTTCCTTGGAGTAGATGTGGAATCGCTCCTCGATGTCCCGGAGGTCTCGTTCGCTCCAGACCAGAGTAACGGTTCGAAAGGGCTATAACTTTTGATCCGACCGTTGGATCACTCTAAAATTTTCACAGGAGTTTCCGGACGCTGTTTTCCTTGGAGTAGAAGTGGAATCTCTCCTCGGTGTCCGGAGGTCTCGTCGCTCCAGACCAGAGTACCGGTTCGAAAGGGCCATAACTTTTGATCCGACCGTTGGATAACTCTAAAATTTTCACAGGAGTTTCCGGACGTTGTTTTCCTTGGAGTAGATGTGGAATCGCTCCTCGTTGAGCCGGAGGTCTCGTCGCTCCAGACCAGAGTACCGCTTCGAAAGGGCCATAACTTTTGATCCGACCGTTGGATCACTCTAAAATTTTCACAGGAGTTTCCGGACGCTGTTTTCCTTGGAGTAGAAGTGGAATCTCTCCTCGGTGTCCCGGAGGTCTCGTCGCTCCGACCAGAGTACCGGTTCGAAAGGGCCATAACTTTTGATCCGACCGTTGGATCACTCTAAAATTTTCACAGGAGTTTCCGGACGCTGTTTTCCTTGGAGTAGAAGTGGAATCTCTCCTCGGTGTCCCGGAGGTCTCGTCGCTCCAGACCAGAGTACCGGTTCGAAAGGGCCATAACTTTTGATCCGACCGTTGGATAACTCTAAAATTTTCACAGGAGTTTCCGGACGCTGTTTTCCTTGGAGTAGAAGTGGAATCTCTCCTCGGTGTCCCGGAGGTCTCGTCGCTCCAGACCAGAGTACCGGTTCGAAAGGGCCATAACTTTTGATCCGACCGTTGGATCACTCTAAAATTTTCACAGGAGTTTCCGGACGCTGTTTTCCTTCGAGTAGAAGTGGAATCTCTCCTCGGTGTCCGGGAGGTCTCGTCGCTCCAGACCAGAGTACCGGTTCGAAACGCCATAACTTTTGATCCGACCATTGGATCACTCTAAAATTTTCACAGGAGTTTCAGGACGCTGTTTTCCTTGGAGTAGATGTGGAATCGCTCCTCGGTGTCCCGGAGGTCTCGTCGCTCCCGACCAGAGTACCGGTTCGAAAGGGCCATAACTTTTGATCCGACCGTTGGATCACTCTAAAATTTTCACAGGAGTTTCCGGACGCTGTTTTCCTTGGAGTAGAAGTGGAATCTCTCCTCGGTGTCCCGGAGGTCTCGTCGCTCCCGACCAGAGTACCGGTTCGAAAGGGCCATAACTTTTGATCCGACCGTTGGATCACTCTAAAATTTTCACAGGAGTTTCCGGACGCTGTTTTCCTTGGAGTAGAAGTGGAATCTCTCCTCGGTGTCCCGGAGGTCTCGTCGCTCCAGACCAGAGTACCGGTTCGAAAGGGCCATAACTTTTGATCCGACCGTTGGATAACTCTAAAATTTTCACAGGAGTTTCGGACGCTGTTTTCCTTAGAGTAGATGTGGAATCTCTACTCAGTGTCCGGAGGTCTCGTCGCTCCAGACCAGAGTACCGGTTCGAAAGGGCCATAACTTTTGATCCGACCGTTGGATCTCCCTCAAATTTTCACAGGAGTTTCCGGACGCTGTTTTCCTTGGAGTAGATGTGGAATCGCTACTCGGTGAGGCGGAGGTCTCGTCGCTCCAGACCAGAGTACCGGTTCGAAAGGGCCATAACTTTTGATCCGACCGTTGGATCTCCCTCAAATTTTTACAGGAGTTTCCGGACGCTGTTTTCCTTGGAGTAGAAGTGGAATCTCTCCTCGTGTCCGGAGGTCTCGTCGCTCCCGACCAGAGTCCCGGTTCGAAAGGGCCATAACTTTTGATCCGACCGTTGGATCTCCCTGAAATTTTCACAGGAGTTTCCGGACGCTGTTTTCCTTGGAGTAGATGTGGAATCGCTCCTCGGTGTCCCGGAGGTCTCGTCGCTCCAGACCAGAGTACCGGTTCGAAAGGGCCATAACTTTTGATCCGACCGTTGGATCACTCTAAAATTTTCACAGGAGTTTCCGGACGCTGTTTTCCTTGGAGTAGATGTGGAATCGCTACTCGGTGAGGCGGTGGTCTCGTCGCTCCAGACTAGAGTGCCGGTTCGAAAGGGCCATTACTTTTGATCGGACCGTTGGATCTCCATCAAATTTTCACACGAGTTTTCGGACGCTGTTTTCCTTGGAGTATATGTGGAATCGCTACTCGGTGAGGCGGTGGTCTCGTCGCTCCAGACAAGAGTGCCGGTTCGAAAGGGCCATAACTTTTGATCGGACCGTTGGATCTCCATCAAATTTTCACAGGAGTTTCCGGACGCTGTTTTCCTTGGAGTAGATGTGGAATCGCTCCTCGTGTCCCGGAGGTCTCGTCGCTCCAGACCAGAGTACCGGTTCGAAAGGGCCATAACTTTTGATCCGACCGTTGGATCACTCTAAAATTTTCACAGGAGTTTCCGGACGCTGTTTTCCTTGGAGTAGAAGTGGAATCTCTCCTCGGTGTCCCGGAGGTCTCGTCGCTCCAGACCAGAGTACCGCTTCGAAAGGGCCATAACTTTTGATCCGACCGTTGGATCACTCTAAAATTTTCACAGGAGTTTCCGGACGCTGTTTTCCTTGGAGTAGATGTGGAATCGCTCCTCGGTGAGCCGGAGGTCTCGTCGCTCCAGACCAGAGTACCGGTTCGAAAGGACCATAACTTTTGATCCGACCGTTGGATCACTCTAAAATTTTCACAGGAGTTTCCGGACGCTGTTTTCCTTGGAGTAGATGTGGAATCTCCTCGATGTGCCGGAGGTCTCGTCGCTCCAGACTAGAGTACCGGTTCGAAAGGGCCATAACTTTTGATCCGACCGTTGGATCTCCCTTAAATTTTCACAGGAGTTTCCGGACGCTGTTTTCCTTGGAGTAGATTTGGAATCACTCCTCGATGTCCGGAGGTCTCGTCGCTCCAGACCAGAGTACCGGTTCGAAAGGGCCATAACTTTTGATCCGACCGTTGGATCTCCCTCAAATTTTCACAGGAGTTTCCGGACGCTGTTTTCCTTGGAGTAGATGTGGAATCGCTCCTCGGTGAGGCGGAGGTCTCGTCGCTCCAGACAAGAGTACCGGTTCGAAAGGGCCATAACTTTTGATCCGACCGTTGGATCTCCCTCAAATTTTCACAGGAGTTTCCGGACGCTGTTTTCCTTGGAGTAGATGTGGAATCGCTACTCGGTGAGGCGGTGGTCTCGTCGCTCCAGACAAGAGTGCCGGTTCGAAAGGGCCATAACTTTTGATCCGACCGTTGGATCTCCCTCAAATTTTCACAGGAGTTTCCGGACGCTGTTTTCCTTGGAGTAGATGTGGAATCTCTCCTCGGTGTCCCGGAGGTCTCGTCGCTCCAGACGAGAGTGCCGGTTCGAAAGGGCCATAACTTTTGATCCGACCGTTGGATCTCCCTCAAATTTTCACAGGAGTTTCCGGACGCTGTTTTCCTTGGAGTAGATGTGGAATCGCTACTCGGTGAGGCGGTGGTCTCGTCGCTCCAGACCAGAGTACCGGTTCGAAAGGGCCATAACTTTTGATCCGACCGTTGGATCACCCTCAAATTTTCACAGGAGTTTCCGGACGCTGTTTTCCTTGGAGTAGATGTGGAATCGCTCCTCGATGTGCCGGAGGTCTCGTCGCTCCAGACCAGAGTACCGGTTCGAAACGCCCATAACTTTTGATCGGACCGTTGGATCACTCTAAAATTTTCACAAGAGTTTCCGGACGCTGTTTTTCTTGGAGTAGAAGTGGAATCGCTCCTCGGTGTGCCGGAGGTCTCGTCGCTCCAGACCAGAGTACCGGTTCGAAACGACCATAACTTTTGATCCGACCGTTGGATCACTCTAAAATTTTCACAAGAGTTTCCGGACGCTGTTTTTCTTGGAGTAGAAGTGGCATCGCTCCTCGGTGTGCCGGAGGTCTCGTCGCTCCAGACCAGAGTACCGGTTCGAAAGGGCCATAACTTTTGATCCGACCGTTGGATCACTCTAAAATTTTCACAGGAGTTTCCGGACGCTGTTTTCCTTGGAGTAGAAGTGGAATCGCTCCTCGATGTGCCGGAGGTCTCGTCGCTCCAGACCAGAGTACCGGTTCGAAAGGGCCATAACTTTTGATCCGACCGTTGGATCACTCTAAAATTTTCACAGGAGTTTCCGGACGCTGTTTTCCTTGGAGTAGACGTGGAATCGCTCCTCGGTGTGCCGGAGGTCTCGTCGCTCCAGACCAGAGTACCGGTTCGAAACGGCCATAACTTTTGATCCGACCGTTGGATCACTCTAAAATTTTCACAGGAGTTTCCGGACGCTGTTTTCCTTGGAGTAGATGTGGAATCGCTCCTCGATGTGCCGAGGTCTCGTCGCTCCAGACCAGAGTACCGGTTCGAAAGGACCATAACTTTTGATCCGACCGTTGGATCACTCTAAAATTTTCACAGGAGTTTCCGGACGCTGTTTTCCTTGGAGTAGATGTGGAATCGCTCCTCGATGTGCCGGAGGTCTCGTCGCTCCAGACCAGAGTACCGGTTCGAAAGGACCATAACTTTTGATCCGACCGTTGGATCACTCTAAAATTTTCACAGGAGTTTCCGGACGCTGTTTTCCTTGGAGTAGATGTGGAATCGCTCCTCGATGTGCCGGAGGTCTCGTCGCTCCAGACCAGAGTACTGGTTCGAAAGGGCCATAACTTTTGATCCGACCGTTGGATCACTCTAAAATTTTCACAGGAGTTTCCGGACGCTGTTTTCCTTGGAGTAGACGTGGAATCGCTCCTCGATGTCCCGGAGGTCTCGTCGCTCCAGACCAGAGTACCGGTTCGAAACGACCATAACTTTTGATCCGACCGTTGGATCACTCTAAAATTTTCACAAGAGTTTCCGTATGCTGTTTTCCTTGGAGTAGATGTGGAATCGCTACTCGTTGAGGCGGTGGTCTCGGCGCTCCATACCAGTGTACCGGTTCGAAACGGCCATAACTTTTGATCCGACCGTTGGATCTCCCTTAAATTTTCACAGGAGTTTCCGGACGCTGTTTTCCTTGGAGTAGATGTGGAATCGCTCCTCGGTGAGGCGGAGGTCTCGTCGCTCCACACCAGAGTACCGGTTCGAAAGGGCCATAACTTTTGATCCGACCATTGGATCACTCTAAAATTTCACACAGGAGTTTCCGGACGCTGTTTTCCTTGGAGTAGAAGTGGAATCGCTCCTCGATGTGCCGGAGGTCTCGTCGCTCCAGACCAGAGTACCGGTTCGAAACGACCATAACTTTTGATCCGACCGTTGGATCACTCTAAAATTTTCACAGGAGTTTCCGGAGGCTGTTTTCCTTGGAGTAGATGTGGAATCGCTCCTCGATGTGCCGGAGGTCTCGTCGCTCCAGACCAGAGTACCGGTTCGGAAGGACCATAACTTTTGATCCGACCGTTGGATCACTCTAAAATTTTCACAGGAGTTTCCGGAGGCTGTTTTCCTTGGAGTAGATGTGGAATCGCTCCTCGATGTGCCGGAGGTCTCGTCGCTCCAGACCAGAGTACCGGTTCGAAACGACCATAACTTTTGATCCGACCGTTGGATCACTCTAAAATTTTCACAGGAGTTTCCGGACGCTGTTTTCCTTGGAGTAGAAGTGGAATCGCTCCTCGATGTGCCGGAGGTCTCGTCGCTCCAGACCAGAGTACCGGTTCGAAACGACCATAACTTTTGATCCGACCGTTGGATCACTCTAAAATTTTCACAGGAGTTTCCGGACGCTGTTTTCCTTGGAGTAGATGTGGAATCGCTCCTCGATGTGCCGGAGGTCTCGTCGCTCCAGACCAGAGTACCGGTTCGAAACGACCATAAGTTTTGATCCGACCGTTGGATCACTCTAAAATTTTCACAGGAGTTTCCGGACGCTGTTTTCCATGGACTAGAAGTGGAATCGCTCCTCGATGTGCCGGAGGTCTCGTCGCTCCAGACCACAGTACCGGTTCCAAAGGGGCATAATTTTTTATCGGACCGTTGGATCACTCTAAAATTTTCACAGAGTTTCCGGACGCTGTTTTCCTTGGAGTAGATGTGGAATCGCTCCTCGATGTGCCGGAGGTCTCGTCGCTCCAGACCAGAGTACCGGTTCGAAACGAGCATAAGTTTTGATCCGACCGTTGGATCACTCTAAAATTTTCACAGGAGTTTCCGGATGCTGTTTTCCTTGGAGTAGATGTGGAATCGCTCCTCGATGTGCCGGAGGTCTCGTCGCTCCAGACCAGAGTACCGGTTCGAAAACGACCATAACTTTTGATCCGACCGTTGGATCACTCTAAAATTTTCACAGGAGTTTCCGGACGCTGTTTTCCTTGGAGTAGATGTGGAATCGCTCCTCGGTGTGCCGGAGGTCTCGTCGCTCCAGACCAGAGTACCGGTTCGAAACGACCATAACTTTTGATCCGACCGTTGGATCACTCTAAAATTTTCACAGGAGTTTCCGGACGCTGTTTTCCTTGGAGTAGAAGTGGAATCGCTCCTCGATGTGCCGGAGGTCTCGTCGCTCCAGACCAGAGTACCGGTTCGAAACGACCATAACTTTTGATCCGACCGTTGGATCACTCTAAAATTTTCACAGGAGTTTCCGGACGCTGTTTTCCTTGGAGTAGATGTGGAATCGCTCCTCGATGTGCCGGAGGTCTCGTCGCTCCAGACCAGAGTACCGGTTCGAAACGACCATAACTTTTGATCCGACCGTTGGATCACTCTAAAATTTTCACAGGAGTTTCCGGACGCTGTTTTCCTTGGAGTAGATGTGGAATCGCTCCTCGATGTGCCGGAGGTCTCGTCGCTCCAGACCAGAGTACCGGTTCGAAACGACCATAACTTTTGATCCGACCGTTGGATCACTCTAAAATTTTCACAGGAGTTTCCGGACGCTGTTTTCCTTGGAGTAGAAGTGGAATCGCTCCTCGATGTGCCGGAGGTCTCGTCGCTCCAGACCAGAGTACCGGTTCGAAACGACCATAACTTTTGATCCGACCGTTGGATCACTCTAAAATTTTCACAGGAGTTTCCGGACGCTGTTTTCCTTGGAGTAGAAGTGGAATCGCTCCTCGATGTGCCGGAGGTCTCGTCGCTCCAGACCAGAGTACCGGTTCGAAACGACCATAACTTTTGATCCGACCGTTGGATCACTCTAAAATTTTCACAGGAGTTTCCGGACGCTGTTTTCCTTGGAGTAGATGTGGAATCGCTCCTCGATGTGCCGGAGGTCTCGTCGCTCCAGACCAGAGTACCGGTTCGAAACGACCATAACTTTTGATCCGACCGTTGGATCACTCTAAAATTTTCACAGGAGTTTCCGGACGCTGTTTTCCTTGGAGTAGATGTGGAATCGCTCCTCGATGTGCCGGAGGTCTCGTCGCTCCAGACCAGAGTACCGGTTCGAAACGACCATAACTTTTGATCCGACCGTTGGATCACTCTAAAATTTTCACAGGAGTTTCCGGACGCTGTTTTCCTTGGAGTAGATGTGGAATCGCTCCTCGATGTGCCGGAGGTCTCGTCGCTCCAGACCAGAGTACCGGTTCGAAACGACCATAACTTTTGATCCGACCGTTGGATCACTCTAAAATTTTCACAGGAGTTTCCGGACGCTGTTTTCCTTGGAGTAGATGTGGAATCGCTCCTCGATGTGCCGGAGGTCTCGTCGCTCCAGACCAGAGTACCGGTTCGAAACGACCATAACTTTTGATCCGACCGTTGGATCACTCTAAAATTTTCACAGGAGTTTCCGGACGCTGTTTTCCTTGGAGTAGAAGTGGAATCGCTCCTCGATGTGCCGGAGGTCTCGTCGCTCCAGACCAGAGTACCGGTTCGAAACGACCATAACTTTTGATCCGACCGTTGGATCACTCTAAAATTTTCACAGGAGTTTCCGGACGCTGTTTTCCTTGGAGTAGATGTGGAATCGCTCCTCGATGTGCCGGAGGTCTCGTCGCTCCAGACCAGAGTACCGGTTCGAAACGACCATAACTTTTGATCCGACCGTTGGATCACTCTAAAATTTTCACAGGAGTTTCCGGACGCTGTTTTCCTTGGAGTAGAAGTGGAATCGCTCCTCGATGTGCCGGAGGTCTCGTCGCTCCAGACCAGAGTACCGGTTCGAAACGACCATAACTTTTGATCCGACCGTTGGATCACTCTAAAATTTTCACAGGAGTTTCCGGACGCTGTTTTCCTTGGAGTAGAAGTGGAATCGCTCCTCGATGTGCCGGAGGTCTCGTCGCTCCAGACCAGAGTACCGGTTCGAAACGACCATAACTTTTGATCCGACCGTTGGATCACTCTAAAATTTTCACAGGAGTTTCCGGACGCTGTTTTCCTTGGAGTAGATGTGGAATCGCTCCTCGATGTGCCGGAGGTCTCGTCGCTCCAGACCAGAGTACCGGTTCGAAACGACCATAACTTTTGATCCGACCGTTGGATCACTCTAAAATTTTCACAGGAGTTTCCGGACGCTGTTTTCCTTGGAGTAGAAGTGGAATCGCTCCTCGATGTGCCGGAGGTCTCGTCGCTCCAGACCAGAGTACCGGTTCGAAACGACCATAACTTTTGATCCGACCGTTGGATCACTCTAAAATTTTCACAGGAGTTTCCGGACGCTGTTTTCCTTGGAGTAGATGTGGAATCGCTCCTCGATGTGCCGGAGGTCTCGTCGCTCCAGACCAGAGTACCGGTTCGAAACGACCATAACTTTTGATCCGACCGTTGGATCACTCTAAAATTTTCACAGGAGTTTCCGGACGCTGTTTTCCTTGGAGTAGAAGTGGAATCGCTCCTCGATGTGCCGGAGGTCTCGTCGCTCCAGACCAGAGTACCGGTTCGAAACGACCATAACTTTTGATCCGACCGTTGGATCACTCTAAAATTTTCACAGGAGTTTCCGGACGCTGTTTTCCTTGGAGTAGAAGTGGAATCGCTCCTCGATGTGCCGGAGGTCTCGTCGCTCCAGACCAGAGTACCGGTTCGAAACGACCATAACTTTTGATCCGACCGTTGGATCACTCTAAAATTTTCACAGGAGTTTCCGGACGCTGTTTTCCTTGGAGTAGATGTGGAATCGCTCCTCGATGTGCCGAGGTCTCGTCGCTCCAGACCAGAGTACCGGTTCGAAACGACCATAACTTTTGATCCGACCGTTGGATCACTCTAAAATTTTCACAGGAGTTTCCGGACGCTGTTTTCCTTGGAGTAGAAGTGGAATCGCTCCTCGATGTGCCGGAGGTCTCGTCGCTCCAGACCAGAGTACCGGTTCGAAACGACCATAACTTTTGATCCGACCGTTGGATCACTCTAAAATTTTCACAGCAGTTTCCGGACGCTGTTTTCCTTGGAGTAGAAGTGGAATCGCTCCTCGATGTGCCGGAGGTCTCGTCGCTCCAGACCAGAGTACCGGTTCGAAACGACCATAACTTTTGATCCGACCGTTGGATCACTCTAAAATTTTCACAGGAGTTTCCGGACGCTGTTTTCCTTGGAGTAGAAGTGGAATCGCTCCTCGATGTGCCGGAGGTCTCGTCGCTCCAGACCAGAGTACCGGTTCGAAACGACCATAACTTTTGATCCGACCGTTGGATCACTCTAAAATTTTCACAGGAGTTTCCGGACGCTGTTTTCCTTGGAGTAGATGTGGAATCGCTCCTCGATGTGCCGGAGGTCTCGTCGCTCCAGACCAGAGTACCGGTTCGAAACGACCATAACTTTTGATCCGACCGTTGGATCACTCTAAAATTTTCACAGGAGTTTCCGGACGCTGTTTTCCTTGGAGTAGATGTGGAATCGCTCCTCGATGTGCCGGAGGTCTCGTCGCTCCAGACCAGAGTACCGGTTCGAAACGACCATAACTTTTGATCCGACCGTTGGATCACTCTAAAATTTTCACAGGAGTTTCCGGACGCTGTTTTCCTTGGAGTAGATGTGGAATCGCTCCTCGATGTGCCGGAGGTCTCGTCGCTCCAGACCAGAGTACCGGTTCGAAACGACCATAACTTTTGATCCGACCGTTGGATCACTCTAAAATTTTCACAGGAGTTTCCGGACGCTGTTTTCCTTGGAGTAGATGTGGAATCGCTCCTCGATGTGCCGGAGGTCTCGTCGCTCCAGACCAGAGTACCGGTTCGAAACGACCATAACTTTTGATCCGACCGTTGGATCACTCTAAAATTTTCACAGGAGTTTCCGGACGCTGTTTTCCTTGGAGTAGATGTGGAATCGCTCCTCGATGTGCCGGAGGTCTCGTCGCTCCAGACCAGAGTACCGGTTCGAAACGACCATAACTTTTGATCCGACCGTTGGATCACTCTAAAATTTTCACAGGAGTTTCCGGACGCTGTTTTCCTTGGAGTAGAAGTGGAATCGCTCCTCGATGTGCCGGAGGTCTCGTCGCTCCAGACCAGAGTACCGGTTCGAAACGACCATAACTTTTGATCCGACCGTTGGATCACTCTAAAATTTTCACAGGAGTTTCCGGACGCTGTTTTCCTTGGAGTAGATGTGGAATCGCTCCTCGATGTGCCGGAGGTCTCGTCGCTCCAGACCAGAGTACCGGTTCGAAACGACCATAACTTTTGATCCGACCGTTGGATCACTCTAAAATTTTCACAGGAGTTTCCGGACGCTGTTTTCCTTGGAGTAGATGTGGAATCGCTCCTCGATGTGCCGGAGGTCTCGTCGCTCCAGACCAGAGTACCGGTTCGAAACGACCATAACTTTTGATCCGACCGTTGGATCACTCTAAAATTTTCACAGGAGTTTCCGGACGCTGTTTTCCTTGGAGTAGATGTGGAATCGCTCCTCGATGTGCCGGAGGTCTCGTCGCTCCAGACCAGAGTACCGGTTCGAAACGACCATAACTTTTGATCCGACCGTTGGATCACTCTAAAATTTTCACAGGAGTTTCCGGACGCTGTTTTCCTTGGAGTAGAAGTGGAATCGCTCCTCGATGTGCCGGAGGTCTCGTCGCTCCAGACCAGAGTACCGGTTCGAAACGACCATAACTTTTGATCCGACCGTTGGATCACTCTAAAATTTTCACAGGAGTTTCCGGACGCTGTTTTCCTTGGAGTAGATGTGGAATCGCTCCTCGATGTGCCGGAGGTCTCGTCGCTCCAGACCAGAGTACCGGTTCGAAACGACCATAACTTTTGATCCGACCGTTGGATCACTCTAAAATTTTCACAGGAGTTTCCGGACGCTGTTTTCCTTGGAGTAGAAGTGGAATCGCTCCTCGATGTGCCGGAGGTCTCGTCGCTCCAGACCAGAGTACCGGTTCGAAACGACCATAACTTTTGATCCGACCGTTGGATCACTCTAAAATTTTCACAGGAGTTTCCGGACGCTGTTTTCCTTGGAGTAGATGTGGAATCGCTCCTCGATGTGCCGGAGGTCTCGTCGCTCCAGACCAGAGTACCGGTTCGAAACGACCATAACTTTTGATCCGACCGTTGGATCACTCTAAAATTTTCACAGGAGTTTCCGGACGCTGTTTTCCTTGGAGTAGAAGTGGAATCGCTCCTCGATGTGCCGGAGGTCTCGTCGCTCCAGACCAGAGTACCGGTTCGAAACGACCATAACTTTTGATCCGACCGTTGGATCACTCTAAAATTTTCACAGGAGTTTCCGGACGCTGTTTTCCTTGGAGTAGAAGTGGAATCGCTCCTCGATGTGCCGGAGGTCTCGTCGCTCCAGACCAGAGTACCGGTTCGAAACGACCATAACTTTTGATCCGACCGTTGGATCACTCTAAAATTTTCACAGGAGTTTCCGGACGCTGTTTTCCTTGGAGTAGATGTGGAATCGCTCCTCGATGTGCCGGAGGTCTCGTCGCTCCAGACCAGAGTACCGGTTCGAAACGACCATAACTTTTGATCCGACCGTTGGATCACTCTAAAATTTTCACAGGAGTTTCCGGACGCTGTTTTCCTTGGAGTAGAAGTGGAATCGCTCCTCGATGTGCCGGAGGTCTCGTCGCTCCAGACCAGAGTACCGGTTCGAAACGACCATAACTTTTGATCCGACCGTTGGATCACTCTAAAATTTTCACAGGAGTTTCCGGACGCTGTTTTCCTTGGAGTAGAAGTGGAATCGCTCCTCGATGTGCCGGAGGTCTCGTCGCTCCAGACCAGAGTACCGGTTCGAAACGACCATAACTTTTGATCCGACCGTTGGATCACTCTAAAATTTTCACAGGAGTTTCCGGACGCTGTTTTCCTTGGAGTAGAAGTGGAATCGCTCCTCGATGTGCCGGAGGTCTCGTCGCTCCAGACCAGAGTACCGGTTCGAAACGACCATAACTTTTGATCCGACCGTTGGATCACTCTAAAATTTTCACAGGAGTTTCCGGACGCTGTTTTCCTTGGAGTAGAAGTGGAATCGCTCCTCGATGTGCCGGAGGTCTCGTCGCTCCAGACCAGAGTACCGGTTCGAAACGACCATAACTTTTGATCCGACCGTTGGATCACTCTAAAATTTTCACAGGAGTTTCCGGACGCTGTTTTCCTTGGAGTAGAAGTGGAATCGCTCCTCGATGTGCCGGAGGTCTCGTCGCTCCAGACCAGAGTACCGGTTCGAAACGACCATAACTTTTGATCCGACCGTTGGATCACTCTAAAATTTTCACAGGAGTTTCCGGACGCTGTTTTCCTTGGAGTAGAAGTGGAATCGCTCCTCGATGTGCCGGAGGTCTCGTCGCTCCAGACCAGAGTACCGGTTCGAAACGACCATAACTTTTGATCCGACCGTTGGATCACTCTAAAATTTTCACAGGAGTTTCCGGACGCTGTTTTCCTTGGAGTAGAAGTGGAATCGCTCCTCGATGTGCCGGAGGTCTCGTCGCTCCAGACCAGAGTACCGGTTCGAAACGACCATAACTTTTGATCCGACCGTTGGATCACTCTAAAATTTTCACAGGAGTTTCCGGACGCTGTTTTCCTTGGAGTAGATGTGGAATCGCTCCTCGATGTGCCGGAGGTCTCGTCGCTCCAGACCAGAGTACCGGTTCGAAACGACCATAACTTTTGATCCGACCGTTGGATCACTCTAAAATTTTCACAGGAGTTTCCGGACGCTGTTTTCCTTGGAGTAGAAGTGGAATCGCTCCTCGATGTGCCGGAGGTCTCGTCGCTCCAGACCAGAGTACCGGTTCGAAACGACCATAACTTTTGATCCGACCGTTGGATCACTCTAAAATTTTCACAGGAGTTTCCGGACGCTGTTTTCCTTGGAGTAGAAGTGGAATCGCTCCTCGATGTGCGGAGGTCTCGTCGCTCCAGACCAGAGTACCGGTTCGAAACGACCATAACTTTTGATCCGACCGTTGGATCACTCTAAAATTTTCACAGGAGTTTCCGGACGCTGTTTTCCTTGGAGTAGAAGTGGAATCGCTCCTCGATGTGCCGGAGGTCTCGTCGCTCCAGACCAGAGTACCGGTTCGAAACGACCATAACTTTTGATCCGACCGTTGGATCACTCTAAAATTTTCACAGGAGTTTCCGGACGCTGTTTTCCTTGGAGTAGAAGTGGAATCGCTCCTCGATGTGCCGGAGGTCTCGTCGCTCCAGACCAGAGTACCGGTTCGAAACGACCATAACTTTTGATCCGACCGTTGGATCACTCTAAAATTTTCACAGGAGTTTCCGGACGCTGTTTTCCTTGGAGTAGATGTGGAATCGCTCCTCGATGTGCCGGAGGTCTCGTCGCTCCAGACCAGAGTACCGGTTCGAAACGACCATAACTTTTGATCCGACCGTTGGATCACTCTAAAATTTTCACAGGAGTTTCCGGACGCTGTTTTCCTTGGAGTAGATGTGGAATCGCTCCTCGATGTGCCGGAGGTCTCGTCGCTCCAGACCAGAGTACCGGTTCGAAACGACCATAACTTTTGATCCGACCGTTGGATCACTCTAAAATTTTCACAGGAGTTTCCGGACGCTGTTTTCCTTGGAGTAGAAGTGGAATCGCTCCTCGATGTGCCGGAGGTCTCGTCGCTCCAGACCAGAGTACCGGTTCGAAACGACCATAACTTTTGATCCGACCGTTGGATCACTCTAAAATTTTCACAGGAGTTTCCGGACGCTGTTTTCCTTGGAGTAGAAGTGGAATCGCTCCTCGATGTGCCGGAGGTCTCGTCGCTCCAGACCAGAGTACCGGTTCGAAACGACCATAACTTTTGATCCGACCGTTGGATCACTCTAAAATTTTCACAGGAGTTTCCGGACGCTGTTTTCCTTGGAGTAGAAGTGGAATCGCTCCTCGATGTGCCGGAGGTCTCGTCGCTCCAGACCAGAGTACCGGTTCGAAACGACCATAACTTTTGATCCGACCGTTGGATCACTCTAAAATTTTCACAGGAGTTTCCGGACGCTGTTTTCCTTGGAGTAGATGTGGAATCGCTCCTCGATGTGCCGGAGGTCTCGTCGCTCCAGACCAGAGTACCGGTTCGAAACGACCATAACTTTTGATCCGACCGTTGGATCACTCTAAAATTTTCACAGGAGTTTCCGGACGCTGTTTTCCTTGGAGTAGAAGTGGAATCGCTCCTCGATGTGCCGGAGGTCTCGTCGCTCCAGACCAGAGTACCGGTTCGAAACGACCATAACTTTTGATCCGACCGTTGGATCACTCTAAAATTTTCACAGGAGTTTCCGGACGCTGTTTTCCTTGGAGTAGATGTGGAATCGCTCCTCGATGTGCCGGAGGTCTCGTCGCTCCAGACCAGAGTACCGGTTCGAAACGACCATAACTTTTGATCCGACCGTTGGATCACTCTAAAATTTTCACAGGAGTTTCCGGACGCTGTTTTCCTTGGAGTAGATGTGGAATCGCTCCTCGATGTGCCGGAGGTCTCGTCGCTCCAGACCAGAGTACCGGTTCGAAACGACCATAACTTTTGATCCGACCGTTGGATCACTCTAAAATTTTCACAGGAGTTTCCGGACGCTGTTTTCCTTGGAGTAGATGTGGAATCGCTCCTCGATGTGCCGGAGGTCTCGTCGCTCCAGACCAGAGTACCGGTTCGAAACGACCATAACTTTTGATCCGACCGTTGGATCACTCTAAAATTTTCACAGGAGTTTCCGGACGCTGTTTTCCTTGGAGTAGAAGTGGAATCGCTCCTCGATGTGCCGGAGGTCTCGTCGCTCCAGACCAGAGTACCGGTTCGAAACGACCATAACTTTTGATCCGACCGTTGGATCACTCTAAAATTTTCACAGGAGTTTCCGACGCTGTTTTCCTTGGAGTAGATGTGGAATCGCTCCTCGATGTGCCGAGGTCTCGTCGCTCCAGACCAGAGTACCGGTTCGAAACGACCATAACTTTTGATCCGACCGTTGGATCACTCTAAAATTTTCACAGGAGTTTCCGGACGCTGTTTTCCTTGGAGTAGATGTGGAATCGCTCCTCGATGTGCCGGAGGTCTCGTCGCTCCAGACCAGAGTACCGGTTCGAAACGACCATAACTTTTGATCCGACCGTTGGATCACTCTAAAATTTTCACAGGAGTTTCCGGACGCTGTTTTCCTTGGAGTAGAAGTGGAATCGCTCCTCGATGTGCCGGAGGTCTCGTCGCTCCAGACCAGAGTACCGGTTCGAAACGACCATAACTTTTGATCCGACCGTTGGATCACTCTAAAATTTTCACAGGAGTTTCCGGACGCTGTTTTCCTTGGAGTAGATGTGGAATCGCTCCTCGATGTGCCGGAGGTCTCGTCGCTCCAGACCAGAGTACCGGTTCGAAACGACCATAACTTTTGATCCGACCGTTGGATCACTCTAAAATTTTCACAGGAGTTTCCGGACGCTGTTTTCCTTGGAGTAGATGTGGAATCGCTCCTCGATGTGCCGGAGGTCTCGTCGCTCCAGACCAGAGTACCGGTTCGAAACGACCATAACTTTTGATCCGACCGTTGGATCACTCTAAAATTTTCACAGGAGTTTCCGGACGCTGTTTTCCTTGGAGTAGAAGTGGAATCGCTCCTCGATGTGCCGGAGGTCTCGTCGCTCCAGACCAGAGTACCGGTTCGAAACGACCATAACTTTTGATCCGACCGTTGGATCACTCTAAAATTTTCACAGGAGTTTCCGGACGCTGTTTTCCTTGGAGTAGAAGTGGAATCGCTCCTCGATGTGCCGGAGGTCTCGTCGCTCCAGACCAGAGTACCGGTTCGAAACGACCATAACTTTTGATCCGACCGTTGGATCACTCTAAAATTTTCACAGGAGTTTCCGGACGCTGTTTTCCTTGGAGTAGAAGTGGAATCGCTCCTCGATGTGCCGGAGGTCTCGTCGCTCCAGACCAGAGTACCGGTTCGAAACGACCATAACTTTTGATCCGACCGTTGGATCACTCTAAAATTTTCACAGGAGTTTCCGGACGCTGTTTTCCTTGGAGTAGAAGTGGAATCGCTCCTCGATGTGCCGGAGGTCTCGTCGCTCCAGACCAGAGTACCGGTTCGAAACGACCATAACTTTTGATCCGACCGTTGGATCACTCTAAAATTTTCACAGGAGTTTCCGGACGCTGTTTTCCTTGGAGTAGAAGTGGAATCGCTCCTCGATGTGCCGGAGGTCTCGTCGCTCCAGACCAGAGTACCGGTTCGAAACGACCATAACTTTTGATCCGACCGTTGGATCACTCTAAAATTTTCACAGGAGTTTCCGGACGCTGTTTTCCTTGGAGTAGAAGTGGAATCGCTCCTCGATGTGCCGGAGGTCTCGTCGCTCCAGACCAGAGTACCGGTTCGAAACGACCATAACTTTTGATCCGACCGTTGGATCACTCTAAAATTTTCACAGGAGTTTCCGGACGCTGTTTTCCTTGGAGTAGAAGTGGAATCGCTCCTCGATGTGCCGGAGGTCTCGTCGCTCCAGACCAGAGTACCGGTTCGAAACGACCATAACTTTTGATCCGACCGTTGGATCACTCTAAAATTTTCACAGGAGTTTCCGGACGCTGTTTTCCTTGGAGTAGAAGTGGAACCGCTCCTCGATGTGGCGGAGGTCTCGTCGCTCCAGACCCGAGTACCGGTTCGAAACGACCATAACTTTTGATCCGACCGTTGGATCACTCTAAAATTTTCACAGGAGTTTCCGGACGCTGTTTTCCTTGGAGTAGAAGTGGAACCGCTCCTCGATGTGCCGGAGGTCTCGTCGCTCCAGACCAGAGTACCGGTTCGAAACGACCATAACTTTTGATCCGACCGTTGGATCACTCTAAAATTTTCACAGGAGTTTCCGGACGCTGTTTTCCTTGGAGTAGAAGTGGAATCGCTCCTCGATGTGCCGGAGGTCTCGTCGCTCCAGACCAGAGTACCGGTTCGAAACGACCATAACTTTTGATCCGACCGTTGGATCACTCTAAAATTTTCACAGGAGTTTCCGGACGCTGTTTTCCTTGGAGTATATGTGGAATCGCTTCTCGATGTGCTGGAGATCTCGTCGCTCCAGCCCGAGTACCAGTTTGAAACGACCACAACTTTTGAACCGACCGTTGGATCACTCTAAAATTTTCACAGGAGTTTCCGGACGCTGTTTTCCTTGGAGTAGTTGTGGAATCGCTCCTCGATGTGCCGGAGGTCTCGTCGCTCCAGACCAGAGTACCGGTTCGAAACGACCATAACTTTTGATCCGACCGTTGGATCACTCTAAAATTTTCACAGGAGTTTCCGGACGCTGTTTTCCTTGGAGTAGAAGTGGAATCGCTCCTCGATGTGCCGGAGGTCTCGTCGCTCCAGACCAGAGTACCGGTTCGAAACGACCATAACTTTTGATCCGACCGTTGGATCACTCTAAAATTTTCACAGGAGTTTCCGGACGCTGTTTTCCTTGGAGTAGAAGTGGAATCGCTCCTCGATGTGCCGGAGGTCTCGTCGCTCCAGACCAGAGTACCGGTTCGAAACGACCATAACTTTTGATCCGACCGTTGGATCACTCTAAAATTTTCACAGGAGTTTCCGGACGCTGTTTTCCTTGGAGTAGAAGTGGAATCGCTCCTCGATGTGCCGGAGGTCTCGTCGCTCCAGACCAGAGTACCGGTTCGAAACGACCATAACTTTTGATCCGACCGTTGGATCACTCTAAAATTTTCACAGGAGTTTCCGGACGCTGTTTTCCTTGGAGTAGAAGTGGAATCGCTCCTCGATGTGCCGGAGGTCTCGTCGCTCCAGACCAGAGTACCGGTTCGAAACGACCATAACTTTTGATCCGACCGTTGGATCACTCTAAAATTTTCACAGGAGTTTCCGGACGCTGTTTTCCTTGGAGTAGAAGTGGAATCGCTCCTCGATGTGCCGGAGGTCTCGTCGCTCCAGACCAGAGTACCGGTTCGAAACGACCATAACTTTTGATCCGACCGTTGGATCACTCTAAAATTTTCACAGGAGTTTCGGACGCTGTTTTCCTTGGAGTAGAAGTGGAATCGCTCCTCGATGTGCCGGAGGTCTCGTCGCTCCAGACCAGAGTACCGGTTCGAAACGACCATAACTTTTGATCCGACCGTTGGATCACTCTAAAATTTTCACAGGAGTTTCCGGACGCTGTTTTCCTTGGAGTAGAAGTGGAATCGCTCCTCGATGTGCCGGAGGTCTCGTCGCTCCAGACCAGAGTACCGGTTCGAAACGACCATAACTTTTGATCCGACCGTTGGATCACTCTAAAATTTTCACAGGAGTTTCCGGACGCTGTTTTCCTTGGAGTAGAAGTGGAATCGCTCCTCGATGTGCCGGAGGTCTCGTCGCTCCAGACCAGAGTACCGGTTCGAAACGACCATAACTTTTGATCGACCGTTGGATCACTCTAAAATTTTCACAGGAGTTTCCGGACGCTGTTTTCCTTGGAGTAGATGTGGAATCGCTCCTCGATGTGCCGGAGGTCTCGTCGCTCCAGACCAGAGTACCGGTTCGAAACGACCATAACTTTTGATCCGACCGTTGGATCACTCTAAAATTTTCACAGGAGTTTCCGGACGCTGTTTTCCTTGGAGTAGAAGTGGAATCGCTCCTCGATGTGCCGGAGGTCTCGTCGCTCCAGACCAGAGTACCGGTTCGAAACGACCATAACTTTTGATCCGACCGTTGGATCACTCTAAAAATTTTCACAGGAGTTTCCGGACGCTGTTTTCCTTGGAGTAGAAGTGGAATCGCTCCTCGATGTGCCGGAGGTCTCGTCGCTCCAGACCAGAGTACCGGTTCGAAACGACCATAACTTTTGATCCGACCGTTGGATCACTCTAAAATTTTCACAGGAGTTTTCCGGACGCTGTTTTCCTTGGAGTAGAAGTGGAATCGCTCCTCGATGTGCCGGAGGTCTCGTCGCTCCAGACCAGAGTACCGGTTCGAAACGACCATAACTTTTGATCCGACCGTTGGATCACTCTAAAATTTTCACAGGAGTTTCCGGACGCTGTTTTCCTTGGAGTAGAAGTGGAATCGCTCCTCGATGTGCCGGAGGTCTCGTCGCTCCAGACCAGAGTACCGGTTCGAAACGACCATAACTTTTGATCCGACCGTTGGATCACTCTAAAATTTTCACAGGAGTTTCCGGACGCTGTTTTCCTTGGAGTAGATGTGGAATCGCTACTCGGTGAGGCGGAGGTCTCGTCGCTCCAGACCGGAGTACCGGTTCGAAGGACCATAACTTTTGATCCGACCGTTGGATCACTCTAAAATTTTCACAGGAGTTTCCGGACGCTGTTTTCCTTGGAGTAGATGTGGAATCGCTCCTCGATGTGCCGGAGGTCTCGTCGCTCCAGACCAGAGTACCGGTTCGAACGACCATAACTTTTGATCCGACCGTTGGATCACTCTAAAATTTTCACAGGAGTTTCCGGACGCTGTTTTCCTTGGAGTAGAAGTGGAATCGCTCCTCGATGTGCCGGTGGTCTCGTCGCTCCAGACCAGAGTACCGGTTCGAAACGACCATAACTTTTGATCCGACCGTTGGATCACTCTAAAATTTTCACAGGAGTTTCCGGACGCTGTTTTCCTTGGAGTAGAAGTGGAATCGCTCCTCGATGTGCCGGAGGTCTCGTCGCTCCAGACCGAGTACCGGTTCGAAACGACCATAACTTTTGATCCGGACCGTTGGATCACTCTAAAATTTTCACAGGAGTTTCCGGACGCTGTTTTCCTTGGAGTAGATGTGGAATCGCTCCTCGATGTGCCGGAGGTCTCGTCGCTCCAGACCAGAGTACCGGTTCGAAACGACCATAACTTTTGATCCGACCGTTGGATCACTCTAAAATTTTCACAGGAGTTTCCGGACGCTGTTTTCCTTGGAGTAGAAGTGGAATCGCTCCTCGATGTGCCGGAGGTCTCGTCGCTCCAGACCAGAGTACCGGTTCGAAACGACCATAACTTTTGATCCGACCGTTGGATCACTCTAAAATTTTCACAGGAGTTTTCGGACGCTGTTTTCCTTGGAGTAGAAGTGGAATCGCTCCTCGATGTGCCGGAGGTCTCGTCGCTCCAGACCAGAGTACCGGTTCGAAACGACCATAACTTTTGATCCGACCGTTGGATCACTCTAAAATTTTCACAGGAGTTTCCGGACGCTGTTTTCCTTGGAGTAGATGTGGAATCGCTCCTCGATGTGCCGGAGGTCTCGTCGCTCCAGACCAGAGTACCGGTTCGAAACGACCATAACTTTTGATCGGACCGTTGGATCACTCTAAAATTTTCACAGGAGTTTCCGGACGCTGTTTTCCTTGGAGTAGATGTGGAATCGCTCCTCGATGTGCCGGAGGTCTCGTCGCTCCAGACTAGAGTACCGGTTCGAAACGACCATAACTTTTGATCCGACCGTTGGATCACTCTAAAATTTTCACAGGAGTTTCCGGAGGCTGTTTTCCTTGGAGTAGATGTGGAATCGCTCCTCGATGTGCCGGAGGTCTCGTCGCTCCAGACCAGAGTACCGGTTCGAAACGACCATAACTTTTGATCCGACCGTTGGATCACTCTAAAATTTTCACAGGAGTTTCCGGGACGCTGTTTTCCTTGGAGTAGATGTGGAATCGCTCCTCGATGTGCCGTAGGTCTCGTCGCTCCAGACCAGAGTACGGTTCGAAGACCATAACTTTTGATCCGACCGTTGGATCACTCTAAAATTTTCACAGGAGTTTTCCGGAGGCTGTTTTCCTTGGAGTAGATGTGGAATCGCTCCTCGATGAGGCCGGAGGTCTCGTCGCTCCAGACCAGAGTACCGGTTCGAAACGACCATAACTTTTGATCCGACCGTTGGATCACTCTAAAATTTTCACAGGAGTTTCCGGACGCTGTTTTCCTTGGAGTAGATGTGGAATCGCTTCCTCGATGTGCCGGAGGTCTCGTCGCTCCAGACCAGAGTACCTGTTCGAAACGACCATAACTTTTTGATCCGACCGTTGGAATCACTCTAAAATTTTCACAGGAGTTTTCGGACGCTGTTTTCCCCTTGGAGTAGAAGTGGAATCGCTCCTCGATGTGCCGGAGGTCACGTCGCTCCAGACCAGAGTACCGGTTCGAAACGACCATAACTTTTGATCCGACCGTTGGATCACTCTAAAATTTTCACAGGAGTTTCCGGACGCTGTTTTCCTTGGAGTAGATGTGGAATCGCTCCTCGATGTGCCGGAGGTCTTGTCGCTCCAGACAGAGTACCGGTTCGAAACGACCATAACTTTTGATCGACCGTTGGATCACTCTAAAATTTTCACAGGAGTTTCCGGACGCTGTTTTCCTTGGAGTAGATGTGGAATCGACTCCTCGATGTGCCGGAGTCTCGTCGCTCCAGACAAGAGTACCGGTTCGAAACGACCATTACTTTTGATCCGACCGTTGGATCACTCTAAAATTTTCACAGGAGTTTCCGGACGCTGTTTTCCTTGAAGTAGATGTGGAATCGCTCCTCGATGTGCCGGAGGTCTCGTCGCGCCAGACCAGAGTACCGATTCGAAACGACCATAACTTTTGATCTGACAGTTGGATCACTCTAAATTTTCACAGGAGTTTCCGGACGCTGTTTTCTTGGAGTAGATGTGGAATCGCTCCTCGATGTGTCGGATGGGTCTCGTCGTCTTCCAGACCAAGAGTACCGGTTCGACGATAACACGACCATCAAGACTTTTTTTTTGATTCGGGACCGTTGGATCACTCTAAAATTTTCAACAGGAAGTTTCCGGATGGCTGTTTTTACTTGGAGTTAGAAGTGGGAATCCGCTCCTCGATGTGGCCGGAAGGTCTCCGTCGCTCCAGACCAGCGTACCGGTTCTGACACGACCTTTTGGTGACAACTTTTGATCCGACCGTTGGAAAATCACTCTAAAATTTTCACAGGAGTTTCCGGACGCTGTTTTCCTTGGAGTAGAAGTGGATATCGCTCCTTCCGATTGTGCCGGGAGGTCTCGTCGCTCTCAAGACCAGAGTAACCGGTTCTGAAACGACCCATAACTTTTGATCCCGGACGTTGGATCACTCTAAAATTTTTCACAAGGAGTTTTCCCGGAGGCTGTTTTCCTTGGAGTAGATGTGGAAATCGCTCCTCGATGTGCCGGAGGTCTCGTCGCTCCAGACCAGTTAGTATAAACCGGTTCGAAAACGACCATAACTTTTGATCGCGACCGGTTGGAATCACTCTAAAATTTTTCACAAGTGGAGTTTCCGGACGGAGTTTTTCCTTGGAGTAGATGTGAATCGCTCCTCGATGTGTACCGGAGGTCTCGTCGCTTCCAGACCAGAGTACGGGAGTTCGAAACCGACCATAATACTTTTTGTTTTGTGGTGGGTTTTGTGATAGGACGTTTGGATCACTCTTAAAATTTTCCACAGGAGTTATCCGGAAGTTGTTTTCCTTGGATGTAGATGTGGAATCGCTCCTCGATGTGCCGGAGGTCTCGTCGCTCCTAGACGCTGCAGACTAAGTTACCGGTTCGAAAAAACGCCCATAACTTTTGATCCGAGCGTTGGATCACTCTAAAAATTTTCACAGGAGTTTCCCGGAGGCTGTTTTCCCTTGGAGAGTAGATGTGGAATCGCTCTCTCAATGTGCCGGTGGGTTCGTCGCACCAGACAAGAGTACCGGTTCGAAACGACCCATAACTTTTGATCCGACCGTTGGCATCACCCCGTAAAATTTTACACAGGAGTTTTCCGGAGGCTGTTTTCCTTGGAGTAGGATGTGGAATCCAATCCGCTCCTCGATGTGCCGGAGGTCTCGTGCGCACCAGACCAGAGTAGCCGGTTCGAAACGGACATAAACTTTTTGATCCGGACCGTTGGATTCTTCTAAAATTTTCACAGGGATGTTTCGGACGACTGTTTTCCTTAGGAGTAAAGGTGGAATCGGTCCTCGATTGTGTCGGAGGGACGGTCTCGTCGCACCAGGACCCAGAATACCCCGGTTCGAAACGACCATATCTTTAGAATCGGACCGTTGGATCACTCTAAAAATTTTCACAGGCGTTTCCGGAGGCTGTTTTCCTTGGAGTAGATGTTGGAATCGCTCCTCGATGTTCCGGAGGTTCTCGTCGCACCAGACCTAGATTAATATACCCCGTTGAAACGACCATACCTTTTCCATCCGACCGTTGGATCACCTCTAAAAATTTTCACAGGAGTTTCCGGACGCTGTTTTCCTTGGAGTAGAAGTGGAATCGACCACGATGGTGCCGGAGGTCCCTCGTCGCTCCAGACCAGTAGTACCGTTTCGAAACGACCATAACTTTTGATCCGACCGTTGGATCACTCTAAAATTTTCACAGGAGTTACCGGACGCTGTTTTCCTTGGAGTAGATGTGGAATCAGCTCCTCGAAGTGCCGGATGGTCTCGTCGCTACCAGACCAGAGTACCGGTTCGAAACGACCATTAACATTTGATTCGGCACCGTTGGATCACTCAAAAATTTTCACAGCTGTTTCCGAGGACGTTGTTTTCCCTTTAGTAGATGTGGAATCGCTCCTCGATGTGCCGGAGGTCTTCGTCGCTGCAGACTAGAGTAAACCGGTTCGAAACGACCATAACTTTTGATCCGAACCGTTGGATCCCTCTAAAAAATATTTTCACAGGAGTTTTCCTACCGGAGGCTGTTTTCCCTTGGATGTAGATGTGGAATCGCTCCCTCAATGTGCCGTGCTCTCGTCCGCACAGACCAGAGTACCGGTTTCGAAAACGTCCATAAAACTCTTATGATCGGACCGTGAGATCACTCTTAAGAATTTTCCACAGCAGTTTCCGGACGTTGTTTTCCTTGTAGTAGATGTGGAATCGCTCCTCGATGTGCCGGAGGTCTCGTCGCTGCAGACATAGAGTAACCGGTTCGAAACGACCATAACTTTTGATCCGACCTAGTTGGATCACTCTAAAATTTTTTTCCAACAGGAGTTTCCGGAGGCTGTTTTTCCTTGGAGTAGATGTGAAATCCGCTCCTAATGTGCCGGTGCTGCTCCGTCGCACCAGACCAGAGTACCGGTTCGAAACGACCATAAACTTTAGATCCCGAACCGTTGGATCACTCTAAAATTTTCACAGGAGTTTCCGGAC
>JAQIZT010000381.1:25000-27451 GCA_029228515.1 Populus alba x Populus x berolinensis | reverse complement strand
CCCCCTAAAGAGCTATAAGTGTTATTGCAGCTCTGGCAGGGGTAGACACTACTAGGTCCAGCTGTCACCCCCCCTCTAAAAAATTCATTTCTTGGTATTTTGAGCTGAAATTTTGCACATAGGCGGCAAAAATCCAATCCACCTTTATAAATTTTCCAGATTTTTTCGAGGTGGGAAGTATTTTTTTTTATTTTCCTACCATTAAAAATCAAGGAAATACGCAAAAATAGGAAACGGCCGGAATGACCCCAAATTCGGCTGGCAGCCTCACAAAAATATGGCTGATTTTACTGGATTGGTTTCACGTGGAAGCACGACGTTTTCTTGGCGGGATGCGGAAACCGGCAGCGCGCATGCGCGGCCAGCGGGAGGAGCCCGGGAAAACTCTTGCTTTCACGGTCTTGGCCTCCCTCACCACATGGCAGGCCTCAATCCCCCATCAGCAGTTGTCAGCCGATAGGGCAGTGATTGAACGACGCCGCGGGTAATCGCACCGGCCGACGCGGGGAGGAAGAGATCTCTTCTTCCAAGATAGCGACAACACATCGGGAGTTATGTTGATAGGGCAGAGATTGAATGACTCGTTGCGGGGCAGCCAGCTGATAGGCCTCCAGCTGCACAAATCCCGCTGCCGATTTTTCCGACGTTGCCGATTTGTCTGAACAGCCCCTCGTTCGTCCGCGCTGCCGATTCCAACACTGCCTGCTGTGTCTGAACAGCCCCTGTTTCGTCAGCGCTCCCCTCGACGAATTTTCCTGCCTGGCCTGAGAAGCCCAGCGTCCAGCCCGTGTTCGTCACCAAATCTGCGCTGCCGATTTTCCCCGACGGGCCTCCTGCTGCACAAATCCGCGCTGCCGTGATTTTTCCCTACTGTTGGCACTCGCTGCCGCATGCCACTGCCCAGCGTGTGGCGCCTAGGCCCCCAGTCGTTTTCGTCTACGCCCTCGCGCTCTATAAACAGTCCGGGACTCATCGCCAGCACCGGCTGCCGATTCTTGCCGGACTTCGCCGTGTTCGTCGGCGCTGCCGATTCCAGCACTGCCCGCTGTGTCTGATCAGCCCCTGCTTCGGGCGCATCACACACTTGACGAATTTTTCCTGCCTGGCCTGGACCAGCCCCAGGTTCCAGCCCATGTTCGTCTACAAAAAAATCTGCGCTGCCGATTTTTTCCCCGCTGTGCGGCATCGCTGCCCGCTGCCCGCCCAGCGCGTGCCTAGGCCCCCAGTCTTTTTTTCGTCAAGCGTCCTAGGACTATTAAACAAGTCCGGACTCATCGCCTAGCAACCGGCTGCCGATTTGCCGACTTTGCCTGATTTCGTCGGCCGCTGCCGATTCCAGCACTGCCCGCTGTGTCTGAACAGCCCTGCTTAGGAGGTCAGCGCTATTCCCCTTGACGACATTTCCTGGCCTGGCCTGGAGACAGGCCCCCAAGCGTCCAGCCCACTGATTCGTCAAAAAAATCTGCGCTGCCGATTTTTACCTGGCATGTGGGCATCGCTGACCGCCTGCCCCACAGCGCGTGTTGCCTAGGCCCCCAGTCTTTTTCGTCCCGCCTTAGGGACTATAAACAGGTCCGGACTCCATCGCCAAGCACCGGCTGCCGATTTCTGCCGACTTCGCCGATTTCGTCGGCGCGTGCCGATTCCAGCACTGCCCGCTGTGTCTGAACAGCCCCTGCTTCGTCAGCGCATCCCACTTGACGAATTTTCCTGCCTGGCCTGGACAGCCCAGCGTCCAAAGGGGGGGGGGGGGCCCCCCATGTTCGTCAAAAAATCTGCGCTGCCGCGATTTTTCCCGCTGTGGCGGCATCGCTGCCGCTGCCCCATGCGCGTGCCTAGGGCCCCCCAGTCTTTTTCGTCACGCCCTAGGACTAATAAAACAGTCCGGACTCATCGCCAGCAACCGGCTGTCGATTCTTGCCGACTTCGACGATTTCGGTCGGCGCTGCCGATTCCAGCACATGCCCGCTTGTGTCTGAACAGCCCCTGCTTCGTCAGCGCATCCCCTTGACGGATTTTCCTGCCTGGCCTGGACAGCCCAGCGTCCAGCCCATGTTCGTCAAAAAATCTGCGCTGCCGATTTTTCCCGCTGTGGGCATCGCTGCCGATGCCCCAGCGCGTGCCTTGGCCCCCAGTCTTTTTCGTCACGCCTAGGATCTATAAACAGTCCAGACTCATCGCCTAGCACCGGCTGCCGATTCTGCCGACTGTCGCCGATTTCGTCGGCGCTGCCGATTCCAGCACTGCCCGCTGTGTCTGAACAGCCCCTGCTTCGTCAGCGCATCCCCTTGACGATTTTTTCCTGCCTGGCCTGGACAGCCCAGCGTCCAGCCCATGTTCGTCGTAAAATCTGCGCTGCCGATTTTTTCCCCTGTTGGAATCGCTGCCACTGGCCCCAGCAGTGTGCCTAGGCCCCCAGGTTCGTTTTCGTCAAGCCTAGGACATATAAAA
>JAQIZT010000381.1:10000-15000 GCA_029228515.1 Populus alba x Populus x berolinensis | reverse complement strand
GCTGCCGCTGCCACGGGCCCGAAGGCAGCCCCCCGCGGGCAAGATAGCAAGCCAGCAGGGGCTGTCCGCGCTGCCGATATTTCCCACCGCTGGCATCGCTGCCGCTGCCACGGGCCCGAAGGCAGCCCCCCCGCGGGCAAGATAGCAAGCCAGCAGGGGCTGTCCGCGCTGCCGATATTTCCCACCGCTGGCATCGCTGCCGCTGCCACGGGCCCGAAGGCAGCCCCCCCGCGGGCAAGATAGCAAGCCAGCAGGGGCTGTCCGCGCTGCCGATATTTCCCACCGCTGGCATCGCTGCCGCTGCCACGGGCCCGAAGGCAGCCCCCCCGCGGGCAAGATAGCAAGCCAGCAGGGGCTGTCCGCGCTGCCGATATTTCCCACCGCTGGCATCGCTGCCGCTGCCCCGGGCCCGAAGGCAGCCCCCCGCGGGCAAGATAGCAAGCCAGCAGGGGCTGTCCGCGCTGCCGATATTTCCCACCGCTGGCATCGCTGCCGCTGCCACGGGCCCGAAGGCAGCCCCCCGCGGGCAAGATAGCAAGCCAGCAGGGGCTGTCCGCGCTGCCGATATTTCCCACCGCTGGCATCGCTGCCGCTGCCCCGGGCCCGAAGGCAGCCCCCCCGCGGGCAAGATAGCAAGCCAGCAGGGGCTGTCCGCGCTGCCGATATTTCCCACCGCTGGCATCGCTGCCGCTGCCACGGGCCCGAAGGCAGCCCCCCCGCGGGCAAGATAGCAAGCCAGCAGGGGCTGTCCGCGCTGCCGATATTTCCCACCGCTGGCATCGCTGCCGCTGCCCCGGGCCCGAAGGCAGCCCCCCCGCGGGCAAGATAGCAAGCCAGCAGGGGCTGTCCGCGCTGCCGATATTTCCCACCGCTGGCATCGCTGCCGCTGCCACGGGCCCGAAGGCAGCCCCCCCGCGGGCAAGATAGCAAGCCAGCAGGGGCTGTCCGCGCTGCCGATATTTCCCACCGCTGGCATCGCTGCCGCTGCCCGGGCCCGACGGCAGCCCCCCCGCGGGCAAGATAGCAAGCCAGCAGGGGCTGTCCCCGCGTCAGCCCCCGTTGCCGTGAGCCTACCCCCTAGACGAATTTTCCTGCCAGGCCTGGCCAGCCCAGCGTCCAGCCCGTGTTCGTCAACAAATCTGCGCTGCCGATTTTCCGCGACGGGCCTCCAGCGGCATTTACCGCGCTGCCGATTTTTCCCACTGTTGTTATCGCTGCCGCTGCCCCAGCGTGTGCCTAGCCTCACCCGCGCGGGGGGCAGGCAAGAGCGCAGGGGGCCAGGGCCCGAAGGCAGCCCCCCCGCGGGTAAGATAGCAAGGCAGCAGGGGCTGTCCCCGCGTCAGCCCCCGTTGCGCAGCGCGGCAGGGGAACCACTGCCGCGCGCGCGCGCGCCCAATCGCCCAAGAGCCCAAGGGCCCCAAGGGCCCCAGGCCCCAGGCCCCAGGCCCCAGGCCCCAGCCCCGCCCCAGGCCCCAGCGCCCCAGCGCCCCAGCGCCCAGCGCGGGCGCGGGCGGGCGCGCGCGCGCGCGCGCGTGTGATTTTTATAGGGCGGTGGTCGGAATCGGGTCGTCGCCGGCCGGAAAACGGGTCATCGATGGCGGCGTTACTTCGGGCCGTGAGGCCCCCCACGTTAGTCCGAGCGTAGCAGCAGCCCCCGCGGCAGGCCTATGGGCGCCAGCCAGCGCGCCCCATGGCCACCCCCCTAAAGAGCTATAAGTGTTATTGCAGCTCTGGCAGGGGTAGACACTACTAGGTCCCAGCTGTCACCCCCCCTCTAAAAAATTCATTTCTTGGTATTTTGAGCTGAAATTTTGCACATAGGTTGGCAAAAATCCAATCCACCTTTATAAATTTTCCCAGATTTTTTCGAGGTCGGGAAGTATTTTTTTTTATTTTCCTACCATTGAAAATCAAGGAAATACGCAAAAATAGGAACCGGCCCGGAATGACCCCAAATTCGGCTGGCAGCCTCACAAAAATATGGCTGATTTTACTGGATTGGTTTCACGTGGAAAGCACGACGTTTTCTTGGCGGGATGCGGGAAAACCGGCAGCGCGCATGCGCGGCCAGCGGAGGAGCCCCGGGAAAACTCTTGCTTTCACGGTCTTGGCCTCCCCTCACCACCATGGCAGGCCTCTAATCCCCCCATCAGCAGTTGTAGCCGATAGGGCAGTGATTTGAACGACGCCGCCGGGTAATCGCACCCGGCCGACGCGGGGAGGAAGAGATCTCTTCTTCCAAGATAGCGAACAACACATCGGGAGTTATGTTGATAGGGCAGAGAATTGAATGACTCGTTGCGGGCAGCCAGCTGATAGGGCCTCCAGCTGCACAAATCCGCGCTTGCCCGATTTTTCCGTCAGTTGACGATTTGTGCTGAACAGCCCCTCGTTCGTCCGCGCTGCCGATTTCCAACACTGCCTGCTGTGTCTGAACAGCCCCTGGTTTCGGTCAGCGCGTTCCACCTCGGTACGAATTTTCCTGCCTGAGAACTGGACTCAGCCCAGCGTCCAGCCCGTGTTCGTCACCAAATCTGCGCTCGCCGATTTTCCCCGACGGGCGTTCGCCTCCAGCTGCACCAATCCGCGCTTGCCGATTTTTTCCCACTGTTGGCATCGCTGCCGCTGTCCCTGCCCAAGCAGTGGGCCTAGGCCCCCAGTCGTTTTCGTCACGTCCTAGGACTTTAATAAACAGTCCGCGATACTCATCGCCTGCTCACCGGCTGCCGATTTAGCCGACTTCGACTATTTCGTCGGCGCTGCAGATTCCAGCACTGATACGCTGTGTCTGAACCAGCACCCTGCTTCGTCAGCGCATACCCTTGACGAATTTTTACTGCATGGCCTGGACAGCCCAGCGTAAGCCCACGTTCGTCAAAAATCCTGCGCTGCCGATTTTTCCCGATAGTGGGCATCGCTCCGCCGCTGACTCTCCAAGCGCCGTGGCCTAGGCCCCCAGTCTTTTTAGTCACGCCTTGGTATATAAACAGTCCAGACTCATCCGCCCTTGAGCAACCCGCTGAACGTGATTCTGCCGACTTTGCCGATTTCGTCGGCGCTGCCGATTCCAGCACTGACCCGCTGTGTCTGAACAGCTCCCTGGCTTCGTCTCTAGCGCAGTCCCACTTGTCGAATTTTCCTGCCCTGGCCTGGTACAGCGCTCAGCGTTCCAGCCCTAATTGTTCGTCAAAAAATCTGCGCTGCCGATTTTTCCCGCTAGTGCGGACATCGCTGACTGCTGCCCCAGCCGCGTGCCTAGGCACCCCAGTCTTTTTCGTCACGCCTCAGGACTATAAAATACAGGCGGGACTCATCGCCCTAGTCACCGGCTGCCGATTCTGCCGACCTCGACCGATTTCGGTCGGCAGCTGCCGATTCCAGCACTGCCCGCTGTGTCTGAACAGCCCCCTGCTTCAGTCTGCGCATCCCCTTGACGAATTTTCCTGCTGGAATGGACCTGACCAGCGTCCAGCCCTATGTTCGTCAAAATATTATGCGCTGCCGATTTTTCTCCGCTGTGGGCATCGCTTGAATGCCGCTGCCCCAGCAGAAGGCGTGACTAGGCCCACCAGTCTTTTAGCGTCACGCAATAGGACTATTAATACATGTCACAGACTCATGACGCCAGCACCGGCGTGCCGATTCTGCGACCGTTTCGCCGATTTCGTCGGCCGCTGCCCGGATTCCAGACTCTGCCCGCTGTGTCTGTAACAGCCCCCTGCTTCAGTCATGCGAACCATCCACCCTTGACGAATTTTACCTGCTACTGGCACCCTTTTGGGACTAAAAAGTCCCAGCGTTCCATCCAGCCCATGTTCTGTCAAAAAATCTGCGCTTTGCCGATTTATTCTCTGCCCCCGCTGTGGGCATCGCCTGCCACATATGCCCCAGACGCGTGCCTAGGACCCCCCTAGTCTTTTTCGTCACGCCTCAGGACTATAAACAGTCACGGGGGACTCATCGACTGCACCAGGCTTGCCGATTCTGCAGGACTTTCGCCGATTTCGTACGGCAGCTGCCGATTCCAGCAACTTGCTCCGCTGTAGTTAACTGAACAGCCCCCTTTGCTTCAGTACAGCGCATCCCCTTGCACGAATTTTCCTGCCTGGCCTGGACAGCCCAGCGTCCAGCCATGTTCGTCAAAAAATCTGCGCTGCCGATTTTTCCCGTGTGGGCATCGCTGCCGCTGCCCCAGCGCGTGCCTAGGCCCCCAGTCTTTTTCGTCACGCCTAGGACTATAAACAGTCCGACTCATCGCCAGCACCGGCTGCCGATTCTGCCGACTTCGCCGATTTCGTCGGCGCTGCCGATTCCAGCACTGCCCGCTGTGTCTGAACAGCCCCTGCTTCGTCAGCGCATCCCCTTGACGAATTTCCTGCCTGGCCTGGACAGCCAGCGTCCAGCCCATGTTCGTCAAAAAATCTGCGCTGCCGATTTTTCCCGCTGTGGGCATCGCTGCCGCTGCCCAGCGCGTGCCTAGGCCCCCGTCTTTTTCGTCACGCCTAGGACTATAAACAGTCCGGATCATCGCCAGCACCGGCTGCCGATTCTGCCGACTTCGCCGATTTCGTCGGCGCTGCCGATTCCAGCACTGCCGCTGTGTCTGAACAGCCCCTGCTTCGTCAGCGCATCCCCTTGACGATTTTTCCTGCCTGGCCTGGACAGCCTATGTTCGTCAAAAAATCTGCGCTGACGATTTTTCCCACTGTTGGCATCGCTGCCACTGCCCCAGCGTGTGCCTAGGCCCCAGTCGTTTTCGTCAAGCCTAGGACTATAAATCGTCGGACTCATCGCCAGCACCGGCTGCCGATTCTGACGACTTTGCCGATTTCGTCGGCGCATCCCCTCGACTGAATATTTCCTGCCTGGCCTGGACAGGCCCAGCGTCCAGCCCATGTTCGTCAAGCAATCTGCGCCTCCAGATCTTCCCCGACGGGCCTGTGCTTGCACAAATCATGCGCTGCCGATCTTCCCCTTTGGTGGCATGGCTGCCACTGCCA
>JAQIZT010000381.1:0-2500 GCA_029228515.1 Populus alba x Populus x berolinensis | reverse complement strand
TGGAGCGGGTCCCGGGGACGGTGGCCGGAATCGTGACGTCGCGCCAAGCCGTTGGGCGCGTTGGGGCTGCCTATTGGTTGGCACGAGCGCTGGCAAATCAGAGTGCGTGCGCGCCCGCAGCCGCGGATAAGCAGCCCAACGCGCCCAACGGCTTGGAGCGGGTCACAGGGACGGTGGCCGGAATCGGGTCGTCGCCGGCGGAAAAGGGTCATCGATGGCGGCGTTACTTCGGCCATGAGGCCCCCACGTTAGTCCGAGTATAGCAGCAGCCCACAAATCCCCCGCGGCAGGCTATGGGCGCCAGCCAGCGCGCCCCATGGCCAGTCAGGGGGCACCCCCTAAAGAGCTATAAGTGTTATTGCAGCTCTGGCAGGGGTAGACACTACTAGGTCCCAGCTGTCACCCCCCCTCTAAAAAAATTCATTTCTTGGTATTTTGAGCTGAAATTTTGCACATAGGCTGGCAAAAATCCAATCCAACTTTATAAATTTTCCCAGATTTTTTTCGAGGTCGGGAAGTATTTTTTTTTATTTTCCTACCATTAAAAATCAAGGAAATACGCAAAAATAGGAACCGGCCCGGATGACCCCAAATTCGGCTGGCAGCCTCACAAAAATATGGCTGATTTTACTGGATTGGTTTCATGTGGAAAGCACGACGTTTTCTTGGCGGGATGCGAGAAAACCGGCAGCGCGCATGCGCGGCCAGCGACGTCGGGCTGGCCCCAGCAGCGCCTAGCCTCTCCCGCGCGGGGGGCAGGCAAGAGCGCAGGGGCCCCGGGCCCGAAGGCAGCCCCCGCGGGCAAGATAGCAAGCCAGCAGGGGCTGTCCGCGCTGCCGATATTTCCACCGCTGGCATCGCTGCCGCTGCCACGGGCCCGAAGGCAGCCCCCCGCGGGCACGATAGCAAGCCAGCAGGGGCTTGTCGCGCTGCCGATTTTTCCCAGCTGGCATCGCTGCCGCTGCCCCGGGCCCGAAGGCAGCCCCCCCGCGGGCAAGATAGCAAGCCAGCAGGGGCTGTCCGCGCTGCCGATTTTCCCACCGCTGGCATCGCTGCCGCTGCCCGGGCCGAAGGCAGCCCCCCGCGGGCAAGATAGCAAGCCAGCAGGGGCTGTCCGCGCTGCCGATTTTTCCACGCTGGCATCGCTGCCGCTGCCCCGGGCCGAAGGCAGCCCCCCCGCGGGCAAGATAGCAAGCCAGCAGGGGGCTGTCCGCGCTGCCGATATTTCCCACGCTGGCATCGCTGCCGCTGCCACGGGCCCGAAGGCAGCCCCCCCGCGGGCAAGATAGCAAGCCAGCAGGGGCTGTCCGCGCTGCCGATATTTCCCACGCTGGCATCGCTGCCGCTGCCCGGGCGAAGGCAGCCCCCGGGGCAAGACAGCAAGCCAGCAGGGGCTGTCCGCGCTGCCGATATTTCCCACGCTGGCATCGCTGCCGCTGCACGGGCCCGAAGGCAGCCCCCCGCGGGCAAGATAGCAAGCCAGCAGGGGCTGTCCGCGCTGCCGATATTTCCCACCGCTGGCATCGCTGCCGCTGCCGGGCCCGAAGGCAGCCCCCCGCGGGCAAGATAGCAAGCCAGCGGGGGCTGTCGCGCTGCCGATATTTCCCACGCTGGCATCGCTGCCGCTGCCACGGGCCGAAGGCAGCCCCCCCGCGGGCAAGATAGCAAGCCAGCAGGGGCTGTCCGCGCTGCCGATATTTCCACGCTGGGCATCGCTGCCGCTGCCCCGGGGCCGAAGGCAGCCCCCGCGGGCAGATAGCAAGCCAGCAGGGGGCTGTCCGCGCTGCGATATTTCCCACCGCTGGCATCGCTGCCGCTGCCAGGGCCCGAAGGCAGCCCCCCCGCGGGCAAGATAGCAAGCCAGCAGGGGCTGTCCGCGCTGCCGATATTTCCCACCGCTGGCATCGCTGCCGCTGCCCCGGGCCCGAAGGCAGCCCCCGCGGGCAAGATAGAAGCCAGAGCGGGGCTGTCCGCGCTGCCGATATTTTCCCACCGCTGGCATCGCTGCCGCTGCCCGGGCCCGAAGGCAGCCCCCCCGCGGGCAAGATAGCAAGCCAGCAGGGGCTGTCCGCGCTGCCGATATTTCCCACCGCTGGCATCGCTGCCGCTGCCCCGGGCCCGAAGGCAGCCCCCCCGCGGGCAAGATAGCAAGCCAGCAGGGGCTGTCCGCGCAGGCGATATTTCCCAACCGCTGGCAATCGCTGCCTGCTAGCCCTGGGGCTGCCCGAAGGCCCAAGCCCCCCGCGCGACAGAAATAGCAAGCCAGCAGGGGCTGTCCGCGCTGCCGAAATTTCCCACCCGCTGGGCATCTGCTGCCCCGCTGCGACGGCCCAGAAGGCAGCCGCCCTCCCGCGTTGGCAAAGATAGCAAGCCAGCATGGGGGCTGTCCGCGCTGCCGATATTTCCCACCGCTGGCATCGCTGCCGCTGCCCGGCCCGAAGGCAGCCCCCCGCGGGCAAGATGCAAGCCAGCAGGGGCTGTCCGCGCAGCCCCCGTTGCG
>JAQIZT010000380.1:0-27478 GCA_029228515.1 Populus alba x Populus x berolinensis | reverse complement strand
CCCGGTTGCCGAAATTCAGTTGCCTTTGAATTTCGGGTGATCCCTCTTGAGCATGTATGCTTCTGCTACTTGTTCTACATCAGACTTCTTCCGCAAATGGCGAAACGCTTTGACTCGGTGAGTTTCGCGGCATTCCGACTTCGATGCCCCGGTTGCCGAAATTCAGTTGCCTTTGAATTTCGGGTGATCCCTCTTGAGCATGTATGCTTCTGCTACTTGTTCTACATCAGACTTCTTTCCGCAAACGGCGAAACGCTTTGACTCGGTGAGTTTCGCGGCATTCCGACTTCGATGCCCGGTTGCCGAAATTCAGTTGCCTTTGAATTTCGGGTGATCCCTCTTGAGCATGTATGCTTCTGCTACTTGTTCTACATCAGACTTCTTCCGCAAACGGCGAAACGCTTTGACTCGGTGAGTTTCGCGGCATTCCGACTTCGATGCCCGGTTGCCGAAATTCAGTTGCCTTTGAATTTCGGGTGATCCCTCTTGAGCATGTATGCTTCTGCTACTTGTTCTACATCAGACTTTCTTCCGCAAACGGCGAAACGCTTTGACTCGGTGAGTTTCGCGGCATTCCGACTTCGATGCCCCGGTTGCCGAAATTCAGTTGCCTTTGAATTTCGGTGATCCCTCTTGAGCATGTATGCTTCTGCTACTTGTTCTACATCAGACTTCTTCCGCAAACGGCGAAACGCTTTGACTCGGTGAGTTTCGCGGCATTCCGACTTCGATGCCCCGGTTGCCGAAATTCAGTTGCCTTTGAATTTGGGTGATCCCTCTTGAGCATGTATGCTTCTGCTACTTGTTCTACATCAGACTTCTTCCGCAAACGGCGAAACGCTTTGACTCGGTGAGTTTCGCGGCATTCCGACTTCGATGCCCCGGTTGCCGAAATTCAGTTGCCTTTGAATTTCGGGTGATCCCTCTTGAGCATGTATGCTTCTGCTACTTGTTCTACATCAGACTTCTTCCGCAAACGGCGAAACGCTTTGACTCGGTGAGTTTCGCGGCATTCCGACTTCGATGCCCCGGTTGCCGAAATTCAGTTGCCTTTGAATTTCGGGTGATCCCTCTTGAGCATGTATGCTTCTGCTACTTGTTCTACATCAGACTTCTTCCGCAAACGGCGAAACGCTTTGACTCGGTGAGTTTCGCGGCATTCCGACTTCGATGCCCCGGTTGCCGAAATTCAGTTGCCTTTGAATTTCGGGTGATCCCTCTTGAGCATGTATGCTTCTGCTACTTGTTCTACATCAGACTTCTTCCGCACAACGGCGAAACGCATTGACTCGGTGAGTTTTCAGCTCGGATAATTCCGACTTCAGATGCCCCAGTTTGCCAATAAATTCAGTTGCCTCTTTGAATATCGGGTGATCCCTCTTGAGCATGTAAGCATCTGGCTACTTGTTGCTATCATCCCCATTCCTTCCGCAAACAACGAATAAGTCTTGACTCGGTTGAGTTCTGCGTATACTAACTTCTTTCGATTGCCCCGGTTAGCCGAAATTCTCAATGTTGCGCTTTGAATTTACGAGGAGATACCTCTATGAGCATTTATGCTTCAGCTACTTGTTTGCTACATCACAACTTCCTTCCGCAAACGGCGAAACGCATTCACTAGGGAGAGTTTCAGTCGTATTCCGCAGACAATTCGATGTCCCGGTTCGCCAGAAATTCAGTTTGCCTTGAAATTTCGAGGTAGAACCCTCTTGAGCATGTAAGCTATACTGCTACTTGGATTCTACATCACACTGACCTTCCGCAAACACAACGAAAAAGCTATTGACTCGGTGAGCTTTTCGCGGTATTCCGACTTATCGATGCCCCGGTTGCACGAAATTACAGTTGCCTTTGAATTTCGGGTGAATCCCTCTTGAGCAAGGTAAGCTTCTGCTAGCATGTTTCTCCATCACACTTCTTCCTGCAAACAACGAAAAGCTTTGACTGCGATGATTTTCTACTGCGTATTCCGCAGAACTTCGATGCCCCGGTTGCTGATCATTCAGTATGCATTTGAATTTCGGGAGATCGCTCATTGAGCATGTATGCCTTCTGCTATTTTTTTGTAAATGCATGTTCTACATCACACTTCTTCGCAAACGGCCACAACGCAATACACTGGGTGATTGGAATTTCGACGGTATTCTACATCGATGGCACACTGGTTCGCGAAAATTCAGTTGCACTTGAATTTGCACGGTGATCCCTCATGAGTATTTGGTTAAGCATCTGCTACTTGTTCTACATCTCAACTTCTTCCGCAAACAACCGAAAAAGCTTTTGACTGGCGGTGAGTTTTCGCGTTATACCGACTTCGATGCCGCTGTAGATAGCCGAAATTCCAGTTGCCTTTGAATTTCGGGTGATCCCTCTTGAGCATGTATGCTTCTGCTACTTGTTCTACATCAGATTTCTTCCGCAAACGGCGAAACGCTTTGACTCGGTGAGTTTCGCGGCATTCCGACTTCGATGCCCGTTGCCGAAATTCAGTTGCCATTGATTGTCAGGGTGATCCCTCTATGAGCATGTATGCTACTGCAACTTTTTTCATACATCACACTACCTCCGCGATAGAACGAGCGAAACGACTTTTGACAGGGTGAGTTTCCCCCCACCCCCCCTTCGATCCCCCCCCCCCCGAAATTCAGTTGCCTTTGAATTTCGGGTGATCCCTCTTGAGCATGTATGCTTCTGCTACTTGTTCTACATCAGACTTCTTCCGCAAACGGCGAAACGCTTTGACTCGGTGAGTTTCGCGGCATTCCGACTTCGGATGCCCACGATTGCCGAAATTCAGTCACTTTGAATTGCGTGATGATCCCTCTTGAGCATGTATGCTTTGCTGCTACATTGTTACTACATCACACTTCCTTCCGCAAAACACAAAATACTTTGACTCCAGAGTATTGTTCGGCTTTAGTTCGACTTCGATGCCCGGTTGCCGAAACATCATGTTGCCTTTGATATTACGGGCGATCCCTCTTGAGTCATGTATGCTTACTAGCTACTTGTTACTACATCACACTTCTATCCTACAAACGAGCCATACGCTTTGACTAGGTGAGTTTCGCAGTATCCTGACCTTCGATGCCCACTGATTTGCTTGGAAATTCAGTTTGCCTTTGAAAAATTCGACTGATACCCTGCTTGAGTCATGAAAAGACTTCTGCTGACTTGATTCACATAAATACATTCACACTCCTTCCAGCAACAATCGAAACGTCTTTGACACAGTGAATGTTTCACGAGCATATCCGGACTTCTATGCGCCCGGTTGCCGAAATTCAGTTTGCCTTTGAATTTCGGGTGAGACCTCCTGAGCAGTGTGTTAATGCTTCTGCTACCTTGTTTGCTATCATCACACTTCTTATCGGCAAACGCCGAAACGCAGTGACTGGAGTATGTTTCGCGTATATCCGACTTCAGATGCCCGCGTTGCCTCAATCCAGTTGCCTTTGAATTTCGTGTGATCCCTCTTGAGCATGTAAGTTATCTTGTGCTAGCTTGTTCCTAACATCACACTTCCTTCCTGCAAAAAACGTAAAGCTTTGACTCGGTGAGTTTTCGCAGTACTACCGACTTCGCAATGCCCCAGGTTGCCGAAATTCAGTAATGCCTATATAGGAATTTCGTGGAGATCCGTCTTTGGAGCACGTATGCTTCCTGCTACCAATAGTTCTACCTCACACTTCCTTCCGTCAAACGTCCAAACAGCATTTCATTGCTGGGTGAAGTTCGCAGTTGTCCGACTTCTATGCCGTACCGGTTGTCCGAAATTCAGTGAGCCTTGTTAATTTCGTGTGGATCCTTCTTGGTAGCATGTAAGCTTCATGACTACTTGTTCTACATCACACTGCCTTCCGCAAACAATCCTGTAAAGCATATATAAAATGAAAAATATTAAACATAAAAAGAAAACGGCGAAACGCTTTGACATCGGTAATGTTTCGCTCATCAAGACATTCTCGATTTTATATATTATTTGCTCTCTGATGCCCCGAGTTTGCCGAAATTACAGTTGCCTTAGAATATTCGGGTGATCCCAGCTCATGAGACATGTTCATGCTTCTTTCTGCTAACTTGTTCTACATCAATACTTCATCCAGCAAACGGCAAAAAGGCTTGTGGACTAGGGTGAGTTTCGCTGCAGTTCTCCGACTATTCGATGCCCCAGGTTGCACGAAATTCAGTTGCGGCTTGAATTTCGAGAGATCACCTCTCGTCTTGAGCAAGGTATGCTTCTAGCTAATATGTTTCTACATCAGCAGAACCTTCCTTCGCGCAAAGACAGCAGAAAAGCTATTGACGTCAGTGAATTTCAGCACAAGTTCCGACTTCGATGCCCTGTCTTTGCCGAATTTCAGTATGCCTTTGAAATTTCGGGTGGATTCCTCTTGAGCATGTATAGCTTTCATAGCTGATTTGTTCTACAATCAGCACTTTCATTACCGCAATACGGCAACACGCTTTGACTCGGTGAGTTCGTGCGCGACATTTCTCGTACATATCGATTCCCCGTTCTTTGCCTGAAATTTTAGTTGCCTTTGAAGTTCGTGGTGATCCCTACTTGAGGCAAATGATATAGCTTCTTGCTACTTGTTCTAATCAATCAGACTTTCCTTCCAGCAAACCGGCAAAAGAAGGCATTAGCACTCGGTGATGTTTCGCGTGCATTCCCGACTATTGCGATGCCCTAGGTAATGGGGCCGAATTATTCAGATTGCATGTGTATTTACGGTGATATCCCTCTCCTTTGAGCATGTATGGCTCAATCGAATGCGTACGATTGTTCTAAGACATCAGACTTTCTGTCCGCAAACAGAGCAGAAACGTGCTTTGACAATCGAGTGAGATTAGTACAGCTGCATTCCCAGACTTCGACTGCCTGCCGGTTGCGCCGAAAATTCAGTATATCAAGCCTTCTGAATTTCAGGGTGAACCCTTTGGAGCAGTGTATTAGCTTCTGTCTACGTCTGAACTATGCATCATACTTTCCCCCCATTCACTGCAACACGGCGAAACATGCTATCGACTTGAATCGGTAAGTTTCGTCGACATTCCGACTTCGATGCCCGTTTTGTGATGCCGAAATTCAGTTGCCTTTATTGAATTTCTAGAGTGATCCATCTTAGAGGCATTAGTATGCTTCTGCTACATTGTTCTACATCACACTTCGTTCCGCAAACAGACCAAAACGCTTTTGTACTCGGTGATGTTATCGCGGTATTCCGACTATAATTCGATGCCCTCGGTTGCCTGAAATTCAGATTGCCTATCTTGAATTTCCGAGAGACATCTCCTCTTCTGAGCATGTATGCTTCTGCTACTTGTTCTAACATCACACTTTCCTTACCGCTAAACGGCCAAACGCATTTGACTTGGGTATAAGAGATTTCGAACGCGAACATCTAGTGCGCCATAAAGACTTCGATGCAGCCAGGGGGGGGGGGGGGGGGGGGTGGTGGAGGGGGGGGGGGGGGTTTGCACGAAATTCAGTTGCCTTTGAATTTCGGGCGATCCTCTTAACTTGGAGCCATGTATGCTTCTGCTACCTTGTTCTACATCAAACTTTCCATTCCGCAAACCGGACCAAAACGCTTTGACATATCGTGTAGACGTTTCTGGCTGCATTACTGAGCTCTTACGATGCCATCCGAATTGCTGAAATTTCAAGTACAGCCTTTGAATTGCGGGTGGAATCCCTCATTCTAGAGCATGTATGTCTTCTGCGCTAATCTTTGTTCTAGCATCACAACTTTCTCATCCGCAAACAACGACAGAAACGCTTTGACATTCGAGTGAGTTTCGGCTGGCGGCATTCGCGACTTCGGATGCCCGGTTTTCTGCGATTTCTTCAGTTGTCCTCTTGAATTTCGATGATCCCTCTTGAGTAGACATAGTATGCTTCTAGCTACTTGTTTCATACATCCAATGACTCTATCTATCTCAAACGGCGAAACGCATTTGACATCACTGAGGTTAATTTGCGACATTCACGACTATCGATGCCGCCGGTTTGGGGCCGAGAATTCAGTTGCCTTTGAATTTTGGGTGATCCCTTCCATGAAGGGCATGAATGTATGCTTCTAGCTTATACTTGGTTTCGATACAACAACACTTTCATTCGCAAACAGCGAAACGCCTTTGACCTCTTCGAGGTGAGAATTTCAAGCGGCATTCTTCCGACTTCGATGCACCTGCGTTTTGTGCCGAAATTCAGTTGCCATTTAGAATTTTGCGGTGTATCCCTCATGAGTTCAATGCGTATGCTATCTGACTCACGTTCATATCTTACATCACACTTCCTTACGCAAAAGAGCGAATACGCTTTGACATCCGTGAGTTTTCGACCCGCATTCAACGACTAATAATCATGTCAGATGAATGCCCGTTCTGCCGAAATACAGTTGGCCATTTGAAATTCGGGTGATTCCCTCTTTGAGCATGTATGTATCCTTCTGCTACTTGTTTCTACATCACACGGCTTTCCTTCGCCCAAAGAAGCGAAAAACTTTGAGCACTTGAGTGAGTTTTCGCGGCATTCCGCAAACTTCGTATGCTCCTAAGTTGCCGAAATTCGAGATTGACCTTTGAATTTCGGGTAGGAACACCGTCTATGAGGCAAGTATAGTGCTTCTCGCTACTTGGTTCTACATCCAGATCACTTTTCCTTCCATCCTAAACGGACGAAACGCGCCTTGTGGACATCTGGTAAGTTTCGCGGCATTTCGACTTCGATGGCCAGGTTGCCGAATTCAGTTGCCTTTGACAATTATCGTAGTGATGCCCTTCTTTGAGCATGTATGGCTATCTGCTGAACTTGTTCTCACAATTCACAAAGAACTTCCTTACGCGCAAATTAGCGGAAACGCTTTGATCTCGGGTGAGTTTCGCGACGTATGGAAGATTATCGACTATCGATGCTATTTCCTTTGGTTGCTCAAATTCAGTTTCTCTTTTGAATTTTCGGGTGATGTCTCATGCTAGGAGCATAGATTATGCTTCCTAGGCTACTTGTTTCTTACATCATGACTTTCATCCGCACATAAGAAGCACAAAAGGGGTCTTTGTACATCGTTTAGTTTCGGCGAATTCTCGACTTGCATGCCTGCATTCCCCACTTCGATGCCCCACCGGTTTCCGAAAATTCAGTTGACCTTTGAATCTATCGGGTAGTTCCTCTTGGAGCATCGTATGGCTTCTGCATACTTGTCTAGTCTACATCTGACTTTCCTTTAATCCGCAAACGGCGAAATGACTTTGACTACGTGAGTTTCGCACAGGCATTCCGAAAACTAATCGTTTCCGCCGGTTTGCCGAAATTTCAGTTGCCTTATTGACTTTTCGAGTGATCCCTGCTTGAGCATAAGTATGCTTCTGCTACTAATGTTCTACATCCACACTTTCTTCCGCAGAAACAGCGAAACAGCTTCTTAGACTCCGTGTAGTTGATACGGCGGTGCATTCCTGACGAGGATTCGATGCCACGTTTTGCCGTAAAATTTCCGTTGCCTTTTGAATTTCATTGGAATGATCGCCGCGTCGTTGAGATACCATGTAGTAGCTTCTGCTAACTTGTTCATACATATCATAGTTTCACTTCCGCAAGGACAACTGAACGCTTTGACTCGGTGATTTTCGCAGCATTCCCGACTTCGAGATGCCGCGGTTGCCGACAATTCAAGTATGCCTTTGAATTTCGTGTTGATCCCTCGTCGAGCATGTATGCTTCTGCTACTTGTTGCATACATCACATTCTTTCTCGATCCGCAAACAGCGAAACGCTTTGACTCGGTGAGTTTCAAGCGCTAGACATGGCGACTTCGATGCCCGTTTTGGACCGAAATTCTGAGTTGCCTTTGAATTTCGGGTGATCCCTCTTAAGCATAGTATAGCTGTCTAGCTAGCTTGTTCTACATCTAACTTTCTTCCGCAAATACAACAAAACGCTTTGGACACTGTGATGTTTCGTCTTATTTCACCACGCTTCGATGCTCCGAAGTTTGCCGAAAAAAAAATGGTTTGCTGTGCGATTCAGTTGCCTTTCGATGACTATTGTCGGGATGAAATCTCCTCTTGATGACATGTATGCTTCTGCTACACTTGTTTTCTACAACTCACACTTACTCTTCCGCACAAATCGGCAAAAAAGTCCTTTAGACTCGGTGAAGTTTTCGCTGGCATTACCCGACTTCAGATGCCCCGGTTGCTGAAATTCAGTTGCCTTTGAGAAATCTGTTTTTCGGGGGATACACCTCTTGACGCATGAATGCTTCTTCTGACTTGTTCTAACATACAATCATTAACATTTTACCATTTCCTGCAACAACGCGAAACGCTTTGACTCGGTGAGTTTTCGCGTGCAATATCTGGACTTCGATGCCACCGGTTGCCGAAATTACAGATTGCCTTTTGAGCATTTCGGGTGATCCATTCTTGAGCATGTGATGTCTTCTGCAACTTTGTGTCTAAGCATCTACTTTCACTTCCGCACTTAAAAATCGAAACAGCCTTTGACTCGGTGAGTTTCCGCAGCATTTTCCCTTACTTCAGAAGTGAATACCGCTTCGGTATTGCTCGAAATTCAGTTGCCGTTGTATGAATTTCGGGTGATACCCTCTTGGACATAGTATTGGCTCTCTGCTTACTGGTCTAACATCAGACTTTCCTTCACAGACAAAAAAACCTAGCGGAAACTGCCTTTGACTCGATGAGTTTCGGCAGACATACCGACTGTCCCTGCCCCGGTTTGGTCCGAAATTCAGTTGCCTTTTGAATTTCGGTGATCTCCACCCCCACCCGGGGCGCCCCCAACCTTACACCTCTTGAGACATAAAGAAGTATGATCTTCTGCTACTTGTTTCTACATCAGAACTTCCTTCACGCAAACGGACAAAACGCTTTGACTCCGGTGATGTTATTACGCGCAGAGACATGAAATCCGACTACTCGATGCCGCCTGGTTTCCGGAAATATCAGTATGCCTATTGAATTATCGTGATGATCCCTCTTGAAGCATTAAGTATACGCTTCTGCTACTTGTTCTACATCCTACACTAGAGCATCCGCAAAACGACGAAACGCTTTGGGAGGGGGGGTGGGATCTACGGTAAGTTTCGCGACATTGCCAAAGCCTGTCCGATGCCCCGGTGTGTCCGAGAATTAGAAGTCTTGCGTGAAATTAGATAAATTTTATCTTGAATGGTCCCTCTTGAAAGCAATTGTATGACCTTCTCGCTGACTTGTTCTACATCAGAACCTTCCTTCCAGCATAAACAGCGAAACGCTTTGACTCGGTGAGTTTCCGCGAGCATTCCGACTTCAATGTTCCAAGGTATTGCCGAAATTCAGTTGCGCTTTGAAATTTCGTGTGATTCCGCTTCTTGAGGCATGTAGTGCTTCTGCAAAGACTTGTTCTACATCACACTTCAACATTCCGCAAACAACGAAACGCTTTGACTCGGTGAGGATTCGCGACATTCGTCCGCCGTACGACACCTGCGCTCGTAGTTTGCGCGAAATTCAGTTGCGTTTTGAATTTTCAGGGATGAACCCTCTTGAGCATGATATGCTTTTCTGCTACTTGTTTCTACAATCAGACTTATCTGCCGCAAACAAGGCGAAAAAAGCTTTGACTCGGTGAGTTTTCCGCAGGACATTCCGACTGTCGCATGCCCGCGGTTTTTGCCGCAATTAGTTGCCTTATGTGAATTATCGGGTGAATCCCTCTTGAGCATGTATTTAGCTTCTGCTAATCTTGTTACTAACAGTCACTACTTTCGTTCCTTCAAACTACGAAACGCTATTGGAACTCGGTGAGTTTCAGCTGCATTCCTACTATTCCGATGCCCAGCAGATTGGGTAGTTTTGCTCGAAATTCTAATGTTGCCATTTAATTTTCTGTGTGATCCCTCTTGAGCATAGTATGACTTCTGGCTTACTTGTTCTAACATCAGACATTCATTTCACCCCACCCTCCCCCCCCCCGCAAACGGAGCAAAACGCTTTGACTCGGTGAGTTTGCCCGTCGCTAGTCATTCACGACTTCCCAGATGCATCCCGGGTTTGCCGAAAATTTCAGTTTGGCCTTTGAATTTCGGGGATGAATCCACTCCTCAGAGCATGTATGCTTCTTGTGCAACATTTGTTCTACAGTAAACAAAAAAAAACACAATTCTATCCGCAACTAAGGCGAAACGCTTTCACTCGGTGAGTTTCGCAACCATTCCGACTTCTATGCCTCCTGTTTCCGAAATTCAGTTGCTCTTTGAATTTCCGGTGATCCCTCTTGAGCATGTATGCTTTCTGCTACTTTTTCTAAGCCAGTCACACTTCCTTTCCGCTAAACGGCCAAACGCTTTGACTAGGGTATAGTTTCGCGTATTCCGACTTCGATGCTCAGGTTGCCGAAATTCAGTTGACTTGAAATTTCGTGTGATCCCTATGAATCCTTAATGCTTCTGGCTACGTTTGTTCTAGTTCATCACTACTTTCTTCCCGCAAACGACGAAAATGCTTTGACTCGGTGAGTTTTCGCGACATCTCGACTTCGATGTCCAGGTTAGGTCACTTATGAAATTTAGTTGCCATTTGAATTTCGTGTGTTGCCCCTCTTGATCATGTATGCTTCAGCTACTTTGTTCTGACATCACACTATCCTTCCGCAAACGACGAAAAGACTTTAGCTCCGGTGCGAGTTTCGATTCTGACAGTCCAGACTTCAATGTCCATTGGTCTTGCCTGAATTACAGTTGCCTTTGAATTTCGTGTGATCCCTCTTGCGAGCATGTATGGCCTTCTGCTAGCGTATGTTCGAACGATTGCACACTCGACATCGCGCTACAACGGGGCCAAACGCTTTGACTCGGTGATTGTTGCGATCGTATTCACAGAACTTACGATGCCCGGATTGCCGAAATCCAGTTGACTTTGAATTTCGTGGTGATTCCCGTCTTTGAGCATGAATGCTTCAGGCCTACTTGTTCTACAACACACTTCCTTCCGCAAACGGCAGAAACGCTTTGACTCGGTGATGGTTCGCGACATTCGAACTTCGATGTCAAGGTTGCCGAAATTCCAGTGAATGCCTTTTGAATCAGTGTTGGATCCCTCTTGAGCATGTATGCTTCTGCTACTTGTTCATACATCACACTTCTTCTTAAACCCCCGCCACCTCCTACCCCATTCGTATCCCCAAAACGACTAAAAAGCTTTGACTCGGTGCGTTTTGTCGACCTTCGCTCTTACAATTCCAGGTTGACCATTATTGAAAATCAGTATAGACTTTGCAATTTCGGTGGGATTCCCTCTTGAGCATGTATATACCACTTCTGCTACTTGTTCTACAACACCTACCCCAACTTCTTTCCGCAAACACTCAAAGGCTTTGACTCAGTTGTAGTTTACGCGGATGAATACCGACTTCGATGCGGCCGGTTGCCAGCAAATTCAGATTGCGTTTGAATTTCGGGTGATCCCTCTATGATGCATGTATGCTTCTGCAACTTGATTCTAGCATGCACCTTCTTCACAAACAACGAAACCATGCTATTGATACTCGGTGAGTTCTGCGGTATTCCCACTTTGCTGAAGCCTCTGTTTTCGCCGTAAATACGAGTTGCATTTGAATTTTCGCTGGTGATCCATCTTGAGCATGGATGCTTCTTCGTAGCTATAAGTTCATAGCATCACACTTTCTTCTCCAAACAACGAAACGCTATGACTCGGTGAAGATCGCGGCATTCCTACTTCGATGCCCCGATTGCCAGAAATTCAGTTGCCTTTTGAATTTCGGGGTGATGCCCTCTATGTAGCAAGTATTCTTACTGCTACTTGTTATCTACATCAGACTTTCTTCCGCAAACGGCGAAACGCTTTGACTCGGTGAGTTTCGCGGCATTCCGACTTCGATGCCCCGGTTGCCGAAATTCAGTTGCCTTTGAATTTCGGGTGATCCCTCTTGAGCATGTATGCTTCTGCTACTTGTTCTACATCAGACTTTCTTCCGCAAACGGCGAAACGCTTTGACTCGGTGAGTTTCGCGGCATTCCGACTTCGATGCCCCGGTTGCCGAAATTCAGTTGCCTTTGAATTTCGGGTGATCCCTCTTGAGCATGTATGCTTCTGCTACTTGTTCTACATCAGACTTTCTTCCGCAAACGGCGAAACGCTTTGACTCGGTGAGTTTCGCGGCATTCCGACTTCGATGCCCCGGTTGCCGAAATTCAGTTGCCTTTGAATTTCGGGTGATCCCTCTTGAGCATGTATGCTTCTGCTACTTGTTCTACATCAGACTTTCTTCCGCAAACGGCGAAACGCTTTGACTCGGTGAGTTTCGCGGCATTCCGACTTCGATGCCCGGTTGCCGAAATTCAGTTGCCTTTGAATTTCGGGTGATCCCTCTTGAGCATGTATGCTTCTGCTACTTGTTCTACATCAGACTTCTTCCGCAAACGGCGAAACGCTTTGACTCGGTGAGTTTCGCGGCATTCCGACTTCGATGCCCCGGTTGCCGAAATTCAGTTGCCTTTGAATTTCGGGTGATCCCTCTTGAGCATGTATGCTTCTGCTACTTGTTCTACATCAGACTTCTTCCGCAAACGGCGAAACGCTTTGACTCGGTGAGTTTCGCGGCATTCCGACTTCGATGCCCCGGTTGCCGAAATTCAGTTGCCTTTGAATTTCGGGTGATCCCTCTTGAGCATGTATGCTTCTGCTACTTGTTCTACATCAGACTTCTTCCGCAAACGGCGAAACGCTTTGACTCGGTGAGTTTCGCGGCATTCCGACTTCGATGCCCCGGTTGCCGAAATTCAGTTGCCTTTGAATTTCGGGTGATCCCTCTTGAGCATGTATGCTTCTGCTACTTGTTCTACATCAGACTTCTTCCGCAAACGGCGAAACGCTTTGACTCGGTGAGTTTCGCGGCATTCCGACTTCGATGCCCCGGTTGCCGAAATTCAGTTGCCTTTGAATTTCGGGTGATCCCTCTTGAGCATGTATGCTTCTGCTACTTGTTCTACATCAGACTTCTTCCGCAAACGGCGAAACGCTTTGACTCGGTGAGTTTCGCGGCATTCCGACTTCGATGCCCCGGTTGCCGAAATTCAGTTGCCTTTGAATTTCGGGTGATCCCTCTTGAGCATGTATGCTTCTGCTACTTGTTCTACATCAGACTTTCTTCCGCAAACGGCGAAACGCTTTGACTCGGTGAGTTTCGCGGCATTCCGACTTCGATGCCCCGGTTGCCGAAATTCAGTTGCCTTTGAATTTCGGGTGATCCCTCTTGAGCATGTATGCTTCTGCTACTTGTTCTACATCAGACTTCTTCCGCAAACGGCGAAACGCTTTGACTCGGTGAGTTTCGCGGCATTCCGACTTCGATGCCCGGTTGCCGAAATTCAGTTGCCTTTGAATTTCGGGTGATCCCTCTTGAGCATGTATGCTTCTGCTACTTGTTCTACATCAGACTTCTTCCGCAAACGGCGAAACGCTTTGACTCGGTGAGTTTCGCGGCATTCCGACTTCGATGCCCCGGTTGCCGAAATTCAGTTGCCTTTGAATTTCGGGTGATCCCTCTTGAGCATGTATGCTTCTGCTACTTGTTCTACATCAGACTTTCTTCCGCAAACGGCGAAACGCTTTGACTCGGTGAGTTTCGCGGCATTCCGACTTCGATGCCCCGGTTGCCGAAATTCAGTTGCCTTTGAATTTCGGGTGATCCCTCTTGAGCATGTATGCTTCTGCTACTTGTTCTACATCAGACTTCTTCCGCAAACGGCGAAACGCTTTGACTCGGTGAGTTTCGCGGCATTCCGACTTCGATGCCCCGGTTGCCGAAATTCAGTTGCCTTTGAATTTCGGGTGATCCCTCTTGAGCATGTATGCTTCTGCTACTTGTTCTACATCAGACTTCTTCCGCAAACGGCGAAACGCTTTGACTCGGTGAGTTTCGCGGCATTCCGACTTCGATGCCCGGTTGCCGAAATTCAGTTGCCTTTGAATTTCGGGTGATCCCTCTTGAGCATGTATGCTTCTGCTACTTGTTCTACATCAGACTTCTTCCGCAAACGGCGAAACGCTTTGACTCGGTGAGTTTCGCGGCATTCCGACTTCGATGCCCCGGTTGCCGAAATTCAGTTGCCTTTGAATTTCGGGTGATCCCTCTTGAGCATGTATGCTTCTGCTACTTGTTCTACATCAGACTTCTTCCGCAAACGGCGAAACGCTTTGACTCGGTGAGTTTCGCGGCATTCCGACTTCGATGCCCCGGTTGCCGAAATTCAGTTGCCTTTGAATTTCGGGTGATCCCTCTTGAGCATGTATGCTTCTGCTACTTGTTCTACATCAGACTTTCTTCCGCAAACGGCGAAACGCTTTGACTCGGTGAGTTTCGCGGCATTCCGACTTCGATGCCCGGTTGCCGAAATTCAGTTGCCTTTGAATTTCGGGTGATCCCTCTTGAGCATGTATGCTTCTGCTACTTGTTCTACATCAGACTTCTTCCGCAAACGGCGAAACGCTTTGACTCGGTGAGTTTCGCGGCATTCCGACTTCGATGCCCGGTTGCCGAAATTCAGTTGCCTTTGAATTTCGGGTGATCCCTCTTGAGCATGTATGCTTCTGCTACTTGTTCTACATCAGACTTCTTCCGCAAACGGCGAAACGCTTTGACTCGGTGAGTTTCGCGGCATTCCGACTTCGATGCCCCGGTTGCCGAAATTCAGTTGCCTTTGAATTTCGGGTGATCCCTCTTGAGCATGTATGCTTCTGCTACTTGTTCTACATCAGACTTCTTCCGCAAACGGCGAAACGCTTTGACTCGGTGAGTTTCGCGGCATTCCGACTTCGATGCCCCGGTTGCCGAAATTCAGTTGCCTTTGAATTTCGGGTGATCCATATTGAGTATGTATGCTTCTACTTAGATGTGATCCATACTGTAATTTCTTCCGCAAACGGCGTAACCCTTTAACCATGGTGAGTTTCGCGCGCTTTCCGACTTAGATGCCCCGGTTGCCGAAATTCAGTTGCCTTTCAATTTTAGGGTGATCCCTTTTGTGTCTTGTATGGGCTTTGGCTACTTGTTACTACATAAGAGTTTCTTCCGACAAAAGGCCGAAACGCTTTGACTCGGTGAGCTTTACGCGGCATTCCGACTTCTGTTGACCCTGCGTTGCCGAAATTCAGTTGCCTTTGAATTCTAGGGTTGATCACTATTGATGATCCCTCTTGTGCATGTATGCTTCTCCTACTTGTTCTTCTTCAGAATTGCTTCCGCAAACGGCGAATCGCTTTGACTAAAGTTTCGCGGCATTCCGATCTTCACGATTCCCTCGGTTGCCGAAATTCAGTTTCCTTTGAATTTCGGGTGATACCTCTTTGAGCTTTTATGCTTCGGCTACGTGTTCTAATCCATAAGAGTTTCTCAGAAAACGGCGGTTACGCTTTGACAGGGTGAGTTTCGCTGCATTCCGACTTCGTTGCTACGGTTTCCCGAAATTTCAGTTGCCTTTCAATTTTTTATCGGGTGTTCGAGTTACCGCCTCTGAATAGATAGAGAAGAATCATGGTTGAATTCTGCTTCTTGTTTCTCCATAAATATTTCCTTCCACAACATGGCACAAAATCGCTTTAACTCGGTGAGTTTCGCGGCATTTCCGACTGTCTGATGCCCGTGTTGCCGAAATTCAGTTGCCTTTGAATTTCTTACTGGTGTGATCCACCTCTTGAGCATGTATGCTTCTGTCTACGTCGTTTAACATCAGAAGATTTCTTCACAAACGGCGAACCACTTTGAATTGGTGAAAGTTTCGCGGCATTCCGACTTAAGATGCCCCGGTTGACGCAAATTCAGTTGCCTATTCAAATTTCGGGTGATCCCTTTTGAGCTTGTATGGCTTCAGAGCTACTTGTTCTACATGTGAGTTTCTTCCGCTAACGGCGGTAACGACTTTGATCCTGCGGCTTGAGTTACGCGGGCATTCCGATTTCGATTCCCTGGTTGCGAAATTTCAGTTGCCTTTCTTTTTGGGTTGATCCCTCTCTTGAGCTGTATGCTTTTTGCTACTGGTGTCTCTATCATGCTCCTCTTCCCCAAGGCGAACGCGAACGCTTTCACTCGGTGAGCGATTTCGCAGCATTCCGACTTCGATGCCCCGGAATTGTCAGAGAATTCCAGTTTGCCTTTGTAATTTTGGGTGGATCACCCTCTTGAGCATGTATTGCTTCTGTCTATCTTGTTCTCCATACAACTTTCTTCCGCAAACGGCGATACTCTTTAACTCTCGGAGTTGAGTTTCTACAGGCACATGTATCGGACTTCTCAATGCAACCTAGGTCTGCCGACTATTTCAGTTGACCTTTGGAATTCTTTGGGACTCCCTCTTTGTGACCATGTATGCCTTCCGCTACTCCATATGTTCCTCATCAGCCTTCATTTTTTATTTATTTAACCCAAACGGCGAAAAGCTTTGTTATATATTTATATATTATATATATTACATATTTTTTTTTTTTCGCGTGAGTTTCCCTCGGCATTGCGGCTTCGATCGCTTCCGGTTGCCGACAATTCCGGTTGCCTTTGAATTTCGGGAGATCCTCTTGTGCATGTTATGACTTTCTGCTACTTGTTTTACATCAGACTTTCTTCCTGCAAACGGAGAAACGGCTAGTGACACGGTGAGTTTCGACGGCATTCCGACTCTCGATGCCTCGTGGTTGCTGAAATTCCGTTTGCATTTGAATTTTCGGGTGATACCTCTTGAGCACTGTGATTGCCTTCTTGCTACTTGTTCATACATCAGACCTTTCTTCCTAACGGCGAAACGCTTTGAACTCGGTGAGTTTCGCTGAGCATTCGGACTTCGCATGCTAACGGTTGCCGACCTTCCAGTTGCCTTCTGAATTTCGGGTGATACCCTCTTGAGCATGTATGCTTCTGCTACTTGTATCTACCATCAGACTTTCTTCCGCAAACGGCGAAAAACGCTTTGACTTCGGTGAGTTTCGCGGCAATTCCAGCACTTCGATGCCCCGGTTTGGTTGCCGAAATTCAGTTTGCCTTTTGAATTTCGGTGGTGATCACCTCTTGAGATGTATGCTTGGCTACTTGTTCACCATCAGACTTCTTCGTCGCAAATTCGAAATCGCTTTGACTCGGTGAGTTTCGCGGCATTCCGACTTCGAAGCCCCGGTTGCCGAAAATCAGTAGCCTTTGAATTTCGGGTGATCCACTCTTGAGCATGTCTGCTTCTGCTACTTGTTCTTACATGAGACTGTCCATCACAAACAGGCGAAACGCTTTGACTCGGTGAGTTTCGCGGCATTCCGACTTCGATGCCCCTGAGTTGCCGAAATTCAGTTGCATTTGAATTTCGGGAGTGTTCCCTCTTGCGCATAGTATGCTTCTGCTACGTGTTCTTAATGTGACTTTTTCTGGCAAACGGGGAAAACTTTGACTCGGTGAGTTTCGCGGCATTCCGTCTTCGATGCCCTGGTTACCGAAATTCAGTTGCCTTTGAATTTCGAGTGATCCCTCAGAAGCATGTACACTTTTGCTACTTGTTCTAAATTAGACTTTTTCTGCATAACGAGCGAAACCTGCTTTGACCTCCGAGAGTTTTTTATTATTGCGGCATTCCGACGTGGATCGCCCGGTTGACCGAAATTCAGATGCCTTTGAGTTTCGGGTGATCCTTCTTGAGCATGATTTGGCTTCTAGCTACTCTGTCTCTCTAAATCAGACTATTCTTCCGCAAAATGGGGAACGCTTAGAGCGGTGAGTTTCGCGGCATTCCGACTTGGATGCCCCGGTTGCCGAAATTCAGTTGCCATTGAATTTCGGGTGATCCCTCTTGAGCATGTATGCTTCTTTCTACTTGTTCTACATCACACTTTCTTCCACAAACGGCGAAACGCTTTGAACTCGCCTGCGTTTCGCGGGCATTCCGACTTCGATGCCCGGTTGCGCGAAATTCATTAGCCTTTGAATTTCGGGTGATCCCTCTTGCGCATGTATGCTTCTGCTACTTGTTCTACATGGACTTTCTTTCGCACACAGCGAAACGCTTTGACTCGGTTCGGTTCGCGGCATTCCGACTTCGATGCCCTGGTTGCCGACATTCAGTTGCATTAGAATTTCGGGTGATCCCTCTTGCGCATGTATGCTTCTGCTACTTGTTTCTACATGTGATTTCTTATGCAAAAGGCGAAACGCTTTGGCTCGGTGAGTTTCGCGGCATTCCGACTTCGATGCTGGTTGCCGAAATTCAGATGCCTTTGAATTTCGGGAGATCCCTCACTGAGCATGTAACTTCTGCTACTTGTTCTAAATTAGCACTTTCTTCTGCAAACGGCGAAACGCTTTGACTCGTGGAGTTTCGCGGCATTCCGACTTGGATGCCCGGTTGCCGAAATTCAGTTGCCTTTGAGTTTCGGGTGATCCCTCTTGAGCATGTACGCATACTGCTACTAGTTCTACATTTGACTTTCTTCTGCAAAACGGCGAAACGCTTTGACTCGGTGAAGTTTCGCGGCATTCCGTCTGCGATTCCCCGATTGCCGCCATTCAGTTGCCTTACAATTTAGGGAGATCCCTCTTGGAGCAAGTATGCTTAGCTACTAATTCTACATAAGGAAATCTTTGCAAACTCGGCCGAAACGCTTTGAAAGGGTGAGTTTCGCGGCATTCCGACTTCGAGGCCCCGGTTGCCGAAATTTCAGTTGCCTTTGACTTTTGGGTTGATCCCTCTTGAGCATGTATGCTTCTGCTACTTGTTCTACATGTCACTATCTTCCGCAATGGCGAAACCCTTTGAATCCGGTGAGTTTCGCGGAATTACGACTTCGATGCCCCGGTTGATCGAAATTCCGTTGCCTATGAATTTCGGGTGATCCCTCTTGAGCATGTATGCTTCTGCTAATGGTTCTAAATCAGACTTTCTTCCGCAAATGGCGAAACGCTTTGAACGGTGAGATTGGCGGCCTGTCAGACTTCGAAGCCCCGGTTGCTCGAAATTCAGTTGCCTTTGAATTTCGGGTGAACCCTCTTGCGCATGTACACTTCAGCAAAATGTTTAAAATTAGACTTCTCTTGCAAAACGCGCGAAACGCTTTGACTCGTTGCGTTAACGCGGCATTTCGACTTGGGTGCCCTGGTTGCCGAAATTCAGTTGCCTTTGCGTTTCGGGTGATCCCTCTTGAGCATGTACCGCTTCTGCTCTCTTGTTCTCCCTTAGACTTTCTTCCGCAATGGAGAAAACTCATTGACTCATTTGAGTTTTCGCGGCATTCGAACTGGCTGCCCCGGTTGCTGAACTTCAGTTGCCTTTGAATTTCGGGTGAATCCTCTTGAGCATGTATGCTTTTGCTACTTGTTCTCCATGTGAATTTCTTCCAGCAAACGGCGAACCGCTTTGACTCGTTGAGTTTCGCGGCATTCCGACTTCGCTGCCCCGGATGCTGAAATTCAGTTGCCTTCAATTTTGGGTGATCCCTCTTGAGCATGTATGCTTCTGCTACTTGTACTCCATTGATACCTTCTTCCCCAAACGGCGAAACGCTTTGACTCGGTGAGTTTCGCGGCATTCCGACTTCGATGCCCCGGTTGCCGAAATTCAGTTGCCTTTGAATTTCGGGTGATCCCTCTTGAGCATGTATGCTTCTGCTACTTGTTCTACATCAACTTTCTTCCGCAAACGGCGAAACGCTTTGACTCGTGTGTTTCTTTTTTTTTTTTTCCGACTTCGATGCGTTTTCTTTGCTTTTTTTTTTTTTTTTTTGAATTTCTCTTGATGCTCTTGATTTTTGTATGCTTCTGCTACTTCTTGTTCTTCATCACATTTTTCCGCAAACGAAAACGCTTTGACTCGGTGAGTTTCGCGGCATTCCGACTTCGATGCCCGGTTGCCGAAATTCAGTTGCCTTTGAATTTCGGGTGATCCCTCTTGAGCATGTATGCTTCTGCTACTTGTTCTACATCAGACTTCTTCCGCAAACGGCGAAACGCTTTGACTCGGTGAGTTTCGCGGCATTCCGACTTCGATGCCCCGGTTGCCGAAATTCAGTTGCCTTTGAATTTCGGGTGATCCCTCTTGAGCATGTATGCTTCTGCTACTTGTTCTAATCACATACTTCTTCCGCAAACGGCGAAACGCTTTGACTCGGTGAGTTTCGCGGCATTCCGACTTCGATGCCCCGGTTGCCGAAATTCAGTTGCCTTTGAATTTCGGGTGATCCCTCTTGAGCATGTATGCTTCTGCTACTTGTTCTACATCAGACTTCTTCCGCAAACGGCGAAACGCTTTGACTCGGTGAGTTTCGCGGCATTCCGACTTCGATGCCCCGGTTGCCGAAATTCAGTTGCCTTTGAATTTCGGGTGATCCCTCTTGAGCATGTATGCTTCTGCTACTTGTTCTACATCAGACTTCTTCCGCAAACGGCGAAACGCTTTGACTCGGTGAGTTTCGCGGCATTCCGACTTCGATGCCCCGGTTGCCGAAATTCAGTTGCCTTTGAATTTCGGGTGATCCCTCTTGAGCATGTATGCTTCTGCTACTTGTTCTACATCAGACTTCTTCCGCAAACGGCGAAACGCTTTGACTCGGTGAGTTTCGCGGCATTCCGACTTCGATGCCCCGTTGCCGAAATTCAGTTGCCTTTGAATTTCGGGTGATCCCTCTTGAGCATGTATGCTTCTGCTACTTGTTCTACATCAGACTTCTTCCGCAAACGCGAAACGCTTTGACTCGGTGAGTTTCGCGGCATTCCGACTTCGATGCCCCGGTTGCCGAAATTCAGTTGCCTTTGAATTTCGGGTGATCCCTCTTGAGCATGTATGCTTCTGCTACTTGTTCTACATCAGACTTCTTCCGCAAACGGCGAAACGCTTTGACTCGGTGAGTTTCGCGGCATTCCGACTTCGATGCCCCGGTTGCCGAAATTCAGTTGCCTTTGAATTTCGGGTGATCCCTCTTGAGCATGTATGCTTCTGCTACTTGTTCTACATCAGACTTTCTTCCGCAAACGGCGAAACGCTTTGACTCGGTGAGTTTCGCGGCATTCCGACTTCGATGCCCCGGTTGCCGAAATTCAGTTGCCTTTGAATTTCGGGTGATCCCTCTTGAGCATGTATGCTTCTGCTACTTGTTCTACATCAGACTTCTTCCGCAAACGGCGAAACGCTTTGACTCGGTGAGTTTCGCGGCATTCCGACTTCGATGCCCCGGTTGCCGAAATTCAGTTGCCTTTGAATTTCGGGTGATCCCTCTTGAGCATGTATGCTTCTGCTACTTGTTCTACATCAGACTTCTTCCGCAAACGGCGAAACGCTTTGACTCGGTGAGTTTCGCGGCATTCCGACTTCGATGCCCCGGTTGCCGAAATTCAGTTGCCTTTGAATTTCGGGTGATCCCTCTTGAGCATGTATGCTTCTGCTACTTGTTCTACATCAGACTTCTTCCGCAAACGGCGAAACGCTTTGACTCGGTGAGTTTCGCGGCATTCCGACTTCGATGCCCCGGTTGCCGAAATTCAGTTGCCTTTGAATTTCGGGTGATCCCTCTTGAGCATGTATGCTTCTGCTACTTGTTCTACATCAGACTTCTTCCGCAAACGGCGAAACGCTTTGACTCGGTGAGTTTCGCGGCATTCCGACTTCGATGCCCCGGTTGCCGAAATTCAGTTGCCTTTGAATTTCGGGTGATCCCTCTTGAGCATGTATGCTTCTGCTACTTGTTCTACATCAGACTTCTTCCGCAAACGGCGAAACGCTTTGACTCGGTGAGTTTCGCGGCATTCCGACTTCGATGCCCCGGTTGCCGAAATTCAGTTGCCTTTGAATTTCGGGTGATCCCTCTTGAGCATGTATGCTTCTGCTACTTGTTCTACATCAGACTTCTTCCGCAAACGGCGAAACGCTTTGACTCGGTGAGTTTCGCGGCATTCCGACTTCGATGCCCCGGTTGCCGAAATTCAGTTGCCTTTGAATTTCGGGTGATCCCTCTTGAGCATGTATGCTTCTGCTACTTGTTCTACATCAGACTTCTTCCGCAAACGGCGAAACGCTTTGACTCGGTGAGTTTCGCGGCATTCCGACTTCGATGCCCCGGTTGCCGAAATTCAGTTGCCTTTGAATTTCGGGTGATCCCTCTTGAGCATGTATGCTTCTGCTACTTGTTCTACATCAGACTTCTTCCGCAAACGGCGAAACGCTTTGACTCGGTGAGTTTCGCGGCATTCCGACTTCGATGCCCCGGTTGCCGAAATTCAGTTGCCTTTGAATTTCGGGTGATCCCTCTTGAGCATGTATGCTTCTGCTACTTGTTCTACATCAGACTTTCTTCCGCAAACGGCGAAACGCTTTGACTCGGTGAGTTTCGCGGCATTCCGACTTCGATGCCCGGTTGCCGAAATTCAGTTGCCTTTGAATTTCGGGTGATCCCTCTTGAGCATGTATGCTTCTGCTACTTGTTCTACATCAGACTTCTTCCGCAAACGGCGAAACGCTTTGACTCGGTGAGTTTCGCGGCATTCCGACTTCGATGCCCGGTTGCCGAAATTCAGTTGCCTTTGAATTTCGGGTGATCCCTCTTGAGCATGTATGCTTCTGCTACTTGTTCTACATCAGACTTCTTCCGCAAACGGCGAAACGCTTTGACTCGGTGAGTTTCGCGGCATTCCGACTTCGATGCCCCGGTTGCCGAAATTCAGTTGCCTTTGAATTTCGGGTGATCCCTCTTGAGCATGTATGCTTCTGCTACTTGTTCTACATCAGACTTTCTTCCGCAAACGGCGAAACGCTTTGACTCGGTGAGTTTCGCGGCATTCCGACTTCGATGCCCCGGTTGCCGAAATTCAGTTGCCTTTGAATTTCGGGTGATCCCTCTTGAGCATGTATGCTTCTGCTACTTGTTCTACATCAGACTTCTTCCGCAAACGGCGAAACGCTTTGACTCGGTGAGTTTCGCGGCATTCCGACTTCGATGCCCGGTTGCCGAAATTCAGTTGCCTTTGAATTTCGGGTGATCCCTCTTGAGCATGTATGCTTCTGCTACTTGTTCTACATCAGACTTTCTTCCGCAAACGGCGAAACGCTTTGACTCGGTGAGTTTCGCGGCATTCCGACTTCGATGCCCCGGTTGCCGAAATTCAGTTGCCTTTGAATTTCGGGTGATCCCTCTTGAGCATGTATGCTTCTGCTACTTGTTCTACATCAGACTTTCTTCCGCAAACGGCGAAACGCTTTGACTCGGTGAGTTTCGCGGCATTCCGACTTCGATGCCCGGTTGCCGAAATTCAGTTGCCTTTGAATTTCGGGTGATCCCTCTTGAGCATGTATGCTTCTGCTACTTGTTCTACATCAGACTTCTTCCGCAAACGGCGAAACGCTTTGACTCGGTGAGTTTCGCGGCATTCCGACTTCGATGCCCCGGTTGCCGAAATTCAGTTGCCTTTGAATTTCGGGTGATCCCTCTTGAGCATGTATGCTTCTGCTACTTGTTCTACATCAGACTTTCTTCCGCAAACGGCGAAACGCTTTGACTCGGTGAGTTTCGCGGCATTCCGACTTCGATGCCCGGTTGCCGAAATTCAGTTGCCTTTGAATTTCGGGTGATCCCTCTTGAGCATGTATGCTTCTGCTACTTGTTCTACATCAGACTTCTTCCGCAAACGGCGAAACGCTTTGACTCGGTGAGTTTCGCGGCATTCCGACTTCGATGCCCGGTTGCCGAAATTCAGTTGCCTTTGAATTTCGGGTGATCCCTCTTGAGCATGTATGCTTCTGCTACTTGTTCTACATCAGACTTCTTCCGCAAACGGCGAAACGCTTTGACTCGGTGAGTTTCGCGGCATTCCGACTTCGATGCCCCGGTTGCCGAAATTCAGTTGCCTTTGAATTTCGGGTGATCCCTCTTGAGCATGTATGCTTCTGCTACTTGTTCTACATCAGACTTCTTCCGCAAACGGCGAAACGCTTTGACTCGGTGAGTTTCGCGGCATTCCGACTTCGATGCCCGGTTGCCGAAATTCAGTTGCCTTTGAATTTCGGGTGATCCCTCTTGAGCATGTATGCTTCTGCTACTTGTTCTACATCAGACTTCTTCCGCAAACGGCGAAACGCTTTGACTCGGTGAGTTTCGCGGCATTCCGACTTCGATGCCCGGTTGCCGAAATTCAGTTGCCTTTGAATTTCGGGTGATCCCTCTTGAGCATGTATGCTTCTGCTACTTGTTCTACATCAGACTTCTTCCGCAAACGGCGAAACGCTTTGACTCGGTGAGTTTCGCGGCATTCCGACTTCGATGCCCCGGTTGCCGAAATTCAGTTGCCTTTGAATTTCGGGTGATCCCTCTTGAGCATGTATGCTTCTGCTACTTGTTCTACATCAGACTTCTTCCGCAAACGGCGAAACGCTTTGACTCGGTGAGTTTCGCGGCATTCCGACTTCGATGCCCCGGTTGCCGAAATTCAGTTGCCTTTGAATTTCGGGTGATCCCTCTTGAGCATGTATGCTTCTGCTACTTGTTCTACATCAGACTTTCTTCCGCAAACGGCGAAACGCTTTGACTCGGTGAGTTTCGCGGCATTCCGACTTCGATGCCCCGGTTGCCGAAATTCAGTTGCCTTTGAATTTCGGGTGATCCCTCTTGAGCATGTATGCTTCTGCTACTTGTTCTACATCAGACTTCTTCCGCAAACGGCGAAACGCTTTGACTCGGTGAGTTTCGCGGCATTCCGACTTCGATGCCCCGGTTGCCGAAATTCAGTTGCCTTTGAATTTCGGGTGATCCCTCTTGAGCATGTATGCTTCTGCTACTTGTTCTACATCAGACTTCTTCCGCAAACGGCGAAACGCTTTGACTCGGTGAGTTTCGCGGCATTCCGACTTCGATGCCCCGGTTGCCGAAATTCAGTTGCCTTTGAATTTCGGGTGATCCCTCTTGAGCATGTATGCTTCTGCTACTTGTTCTACATCAGACTTCTTCCGCAAACGGCGAAACGCTTTGACTCGGTGAGTTTCGCGGCATTCCGACTTCGATGCCCCGGTTGCCGAAATTCAGTTGCCTTTGAATTTCGGGTGATCCCTCTTGAGCATGTATGCTTCTGCTACTTGTTCTACATCAGACTTCTTCCGCAAACGGCGAAACGCTTTGACTCGGTGAGTTTCGCGGCATTCCGACTTCGATGCCCCGGTTGCCGAAATTCAGTTGCCTTTGAATTTCGGGTGATCCCTCTTGAGCATGTATGCTTCTGCTACTTGTTCTACATCAGACTTCTTCCGCAAACGGCGAAACGCTTTGACTCGGTGAGTTTCGCGGCATTCCGACTTCGATGCCCCGGTTGCCGAAATTCAGTTGCCTTTGAATTTCGGGTGATCCCTCTTGAGCATGTATGCTTCTGCTACTTGTTCTACATCAGACTTCTTCCGCAAACGGCGAAACGCTTTGACTCGGTGAGTTTCGCGGCATTCCGACTTCGATGCCCCGGTTGCCGAAATTCAGTTGCCTTTGAATTTCGGGTGATCCCTCTTGAGCATGTATGCTTCTGCTACTTGTTCTACATCAGACTTTCTTCCGCAAACGGCGAAACGCTTTGACTCGGTGAGTTTCGCGGCATTCCGACTTCGATGCCCGGTGCGAAATTCAGTTGCCTTTGAATTTCGGGTGATCCCTCTTGAGCATGTATGCTTCTGCTACTTGTTCTACATCAGACTTCTTCCGCAAACGGCGAAACGCTTTGACTCGGTGAGTTTCGCGGCATTCCGACTTCGATGCCCGGTTGCCGAAATTCAGTTGCCTTTGAATTTCGGGTGATCCCTCTTGAGCATGTATGCTTCTGCTACTTGTTCTACATCAGACTTCTTCCGCAAACGGCGAAACGCTTTGACTCGGTGAGTTTCGCGGCATTCCGACTTCGATGCCCCGGTTGCCGAAATTCAGTTGCCTTTGAATTTCGGGTGATCCCTCTTGAGCATGTATGCTTCTGCTACTTGTTCTACATCAGACTTTCTTCCGCAAACGGCGAAACGCTTTGACTCGGTGAGTTTCGCGGCATTCCGACTTCGATGCCCCGGTTGCCGAAATTCAGTTGCCTTTGAATTTCGGGTGATCCCTCTTGAGCATGTATGCTTCTGCTACTTGTTCTACATCAGACTTCTTCCGCAAACGGCGAAACGCTTTGACTCGGTGAGTTTCGCGGCATTCCGACTTCGATGCCCGGTTGCCGAAATTCAGTTGCCTTTGAATTTCGGGTGATCCCTCTTGAGCATGTATGCTTCTGCTACTTGTTCTACATCAGACTTCTTCCGCAAACGGCGAAACGCTTTGACTCGGTGAGTTTCGCGGCATTCCGACTTCGATGCCCGGTTGCCGAAATTCAGTTGCCTTTGAATTTCGGGTGATCCCTCTTGAGCATGTATGCTTCTGCTACTTGTTCTACATCAGACTTCTTCCGCAAACGGCGAAACGCTTTGACTCGGTGAGTTTCGCGGCATTCCGACTTCGATGCCCGGTTGCCGAAATTCAGTTGCCTTTGAATTTCGGGTGATCCCTCTTGAGCATGTATGCTTCTGCTACTTGTTCTACATCAGACTTCTTCCGCAAACGGCGAAACGCTTTGACTCGGTGAGTTTCGCGGCATTCCGACTTCGATGCCCCGGTTGCCGAAATTCAGTTGCCTTTGAATTTCGGTGATCCCTCTTGAGCATGTATGCTTCTGCTACTTGTTCTACATCACTTCTTCCGCAAACGGCGAAACGCTTTGACTCGGTGAGTTTCGCGGCATTCCGACTTCGATGCCCCGGTTGCCGAAATTCAGTTGCCTTTGAATTTCGGGTGATCCCTCTTGAGCATGTATGCTTCTGCTACTTGTTCTACATCAGACTTCTTCCGCAAACGGCGAAACGCTTTGACTCGGTGAGTTTCGCGGCATTCCGACTTCGATGCCCCGGTTGCCGAAATTCAGTTGCCTTTGAATTTCGGGTGATCCCTCTTGAGCATGTATGCTTCTGCTACTTGTTCTACATCAGACTTTCTTCCGCAAACGGCGAAACGCTTTGACTCGGTGAGTTTCGCGGCATTCCGACTTCGATGCCCGGTTGCCGAAATTCAGTTGCCTTTGAATTTCGGGTGATCCCTCTTGAGCATGTATGCTTCTGCTACTTGTTCTACATCAGACTTTCTTCCGCAAACGAAACGCTTTGACTCGGTGAGTTTCGCGGCATTCCGACTTCGATGCCCCGGTTGCCGAAATTCAGTTGCCTTTGAATTTCGGGTGATCCCTCTTGAGCATGTATGCTTCTGCTACTTGTTCTACATCAGACTTCTTCCGCAAACGGCGAAACGCTTTGACTCGTGAGTTTCGCGCATTCCGACTTCGATGCCCCGGTTGCCGAAATTCAGTTGCCTTTGAATTTCGGGTGATCCCTCTTGAGCATGTATGCTTCTGCTACTTGTTCTCATCTGACTTCTTCCGCAACGG
>JAQIZT010000379.1:0-27485 GCA_029228515.1 Populus alba x Populus x berolinensis | reverse complement strand
TCAGTGAGCGCGGTCAACCGCGGACATCATATGGTCATACAGTCGTTCGGCACCGCGATGGATAACGTCAACGCCGCCGTATTGGGGCACCGCTCGTTTGTTGCAGTAGCCGCCGCGGGTGGTTCCATGTGTCAGAGAAACGACAGAGATCTCACGAAGTTAGAAGTCAAGCCGCGAGCGGGAGACGAGGTGGGTGCGCAGTTGACAGGGATCTTGATTTCAGTTATACGGGGGTGTGAGGGCGCTCACGTTGCCCTCTTTCTTGCATAACCGTAATCAAGTTCGGGCCACGGGTAAGCGTAGAGGAGCAAGTCATTCTCGCGATGGCCGGCACGGGCGGTAATCAGGTGGGCCACGGGTCCGACCCGTTGGAACCCTATTTTCACCGGTATTCTCCTGTGCACACGACCGAATTGGTTGTCGCCCAAGACATGGCTTCGCGCGTCTTCACGCCGCACCGGCTCGACTTCTTCCGACCTTCCCGGTGTGTCGATACCCGACTTAGCGCCGCACGCATCGGTGCTGTGACTGTTGGGTACCTCGGGTATGGAGCGAACGTCGCACTCGTACATGAGTCGGCGATAGATGACTACCACATCAACGTACCCGTCCGTGGCCACGCCGAGTCGTGGTGCGGATCTGACTCGGTCCTCGCAACGCCAGAACAGGCAGCGGTGTTCGTGCCGGGGCGCCCGGCCGGCATTAAATGGGCCGCCGACTGCGTTCAGCTATGCGTGAAGCTCAGTCGTGCGGATCTGGAACTCCAACTCGAGGGTTTGCTCGGACGTCCCCTCAGCAAGCCACTCAATCTTGCTGTTGCTATGAATCTCGCAACGGAGGCCAGTCGAAGCTGGCTGGCTCTACTGTCGGTTCTGAATCGCGAATTAGCGCGCTCCGAAAGCATCATCCAGCACCCGATGATAGGGCGACACTTCGAACAGCTGGTTATGGATGGTTTCCTGCTGCAGCAACCTGCGTATCATGAGATTGCGCTGGAAGCTAAGTTCACGCCAGCTTTACCGCGGACAGTTAAAGCGGCGCTCGATTTGATCGAGGATCATCCCGAAAACTACTTGACGATAACAGATCTCGCACGCACGGTCGGGATAAGCGTGCGCGCGCTCCAGGAGGGGTTCAAGCGCCACGTCGGCATTTCACCGCTGACTTACCTGCGCGAAGTTCGCTTGAGTCGTGTGCACGCCGAACTTGCGACGGCGTCGCCGGATTCCGCCACTATCGCCCAAACGGCCACGAAATGGGGCTTCGGGCATCTTGGTCGCTTCAGTGTCGCCTACCGGCGCAAGTTCGGCGTGACCCCTCACCAGACACTGCGCGCTGCCCGCAGATCCTCGTGAGCGGGAGCACTAGCTTCGCGTGGTGGAGGCGAGAAGGTCGCGGTCAGGCGAACTTGGTTTTCAGGCCGCGTTGGTGAGTTGATTGCGGGTTCGGTCAAGCTGTCGCCGGGCGTGGCCAGATCGCTGCGAAGGATTGTCAAACCTACTTATCAGTGAACGGTGCACCAGCGGCACGGACACCTGAAAAAATCGAACGGAAACTGCTGCGGCTACCGCCGCGGACAAGTTCGGTAGAGCGGGTGGCGAGTCCCCGCTACTGAGTCCACCTGTTTCTAGAGTCGGGTTCGTTGATCCAGATTCAGTTGGTCTCGCAGGCCACCGGGGTGTGGGTGCACCTGCAGGCCGCAGCGTACTCGGCCGGCGTTCGGTCGCCCAGCGATGAGTGGCGGTGTCGGTGGTTGTGCTCGTCTTTGAAGTCGCCGATGACCACGCGGGCCTCGAGCAGGGTGTTCCAGTGGTTGCGTTTGAGGCATTCCTTCCGTAGCCGGTTGTTAAATGATTCGATATGACCGTTATTCCACGGCGTCCCCGGTGGAATATATGATATGCCGAGCTTGCCGCCGCAAAACTGTTGCACCGCTTTAGAAACCAATTCCGGACCGTTGTCCATCCGCAGCACCTTCGGTGGCCCGCCAGCCGCGGCGAACACCTTCTCCAGCTCGTAGACGAGATCCTCGCCGGTGATCGAGCGTTCCACGAGGTTCAGCATCGAGACCCGGGTGTGCTCGTCGACCATCGAGGCGATCTTGATGGCTTTGCCGTCAATCGTGGAGTCGAACTGGAAATCGATCGCCCACACCACATTCGGGGCGTCGGCCTTAATCGGCGGGATCGACGACACCCCCGCCCGCTTACGCGGCGACTTGACCTTCACCTGCAGCCCCTCCTCGCGCCACAGGCGGTGAATCTTCTTCTTGTTGACCTCACGGCGCTCGTCGTATCGCAACGCCGCCCAGGCACGCCGAAACCCATGACACGGGTGTTTGGTGGCATAGGAACGCAGCCAGGCACGCATATCGGTGTCAGGATCGGCGGGGGTCTGCGACAGGGGCAGGCGGCGGTGGGTGGAGCGGGCCAGCCCAACGGCTTTGCACGCCAACCGTTCCGACAGGCCCAACGTGGTGGTGAGCATATCGACGGCGCGGCGCTTAGCAGCTGGGCCTAAAATTTTCCCTTCGCAACCTCCCGCAGCGCATCTTTGACCAGCTCAGCCTCGGCCAGCAGCCGCTTCAATCGGGCGTTTTGCTCGCGCAACTCCTTGAGCTCTTTGGCGGCATCGGTGTCCATGCCACCGTAGGCGCGACGCCAGTTGTACAACGTCGCCGCAGAGACCCCGAGTTCGGCGGCGACTTCCTCGCCCGTCTTGCCCTCCGCGGTCAGCTAGTCCGCGCGGCACAGTTCGCGCACAATGTCCTCAGCGGAATGCCGCTTCCGACCAGCCATACGTTCATCGTCCCTTCACGCCCGACATCGGGCTACAGGACTCTAAAACTGGTTGGACTCATTCAGCGGGAACACGCCACGGGCATGACTGGCACTGAGTCCGGTCATTGTGCCGCCAGCCCCATCGGCTAAAGCGGAGTGCTGGAAGTTCATTCGGAATTAAGGCCGACTGTCGGCGGCCCTTAGGATGGTCACGTGGTCAAGCGAGGCGTCCTAGTTATCCGACTGTGGACGCCCAACTCAGTTAGTGCAGTCCGACCGACGGCTTGACCGGTGCCACCTACCCGCCGACTGCTGCGTGTGGTGTCATGGGCGATTACGCAGCATTCTGGGAACCTCGCAGGAATCTTCATTGAGTATTCGCTGAGCACGATCCAGTACCTCATCGATCAGGATATCGACCGCGCCGAGGTACGTCGGCGACGGAGGTTTCCCGGCGACCGTGGCCATGACCCGTTGCTCACCGAGAACATCGCTGGCGGATAGGTTTTCGGCCATTCGCACAGAATGAACCTCCAATCCACCGAGCAGTTCGCCACACTGTCTGCCGGCGACAACGGTACGGCGGGCCAATATGCGCAGGGTGTCCCATTCGGCGTGCCAGGCACCGTCTGGACGTTCGTCATTGGCGAGCGCGGCGGCGGTGTGCAGCGTCGACGCCAGTGGCGGTGCTGCGATGGCGGTCCGGCGGATCAGGATGGACAGCACCGGGTTGTGCTTATCGGGCAACGTCGATGATCCACCGCGCGGTCCGGTGGCAGGCTCGCTCAGTTCGCCGATCTCGGGGCGTGCCAGCGTGACGACATTCGAGGCAATGCGACCCCATGCGTCCGTGCATGTGAGGAACGCATCTGCCGCGGCGGTAACCGGCGTCCGGGTGGTATGCCAGGGGCTCGCGGTGTCCAAGTCCAAGGTCGACGCGACAGTCTGCACCAGGTGGGCTGAGATCTCGGCGGGGATTCCCTCGATGTCCCGCAGTATCGCCAATTCGGTTGTCGCTGCCAATGTTCCAGCCGCACCCCCGATCTGGACAGGCATACCCAGCGAGTTGAGTCGCTGATAGGCGACGACGATGCCGCTCAACCAGCCTGCGGCTTTGGCGCCGAACGTGGTGGGCAACGCGTGCTGGGTCAAGGTACGGGCCACCATCGGGGTGCTGCGGTGGGTGGCTACTAAAGTGGCGAGCGTCGAGATTTGTTCTGCAAGAGCCGATTTTAGCTGAACCAGTACCGCGCGAGTGGCCAGCATGAGACCAGTGTCGATAACATCCTGACTGGTTAGACCCCGGTGAATCCAGCGAGCGATCGACGGCGCGGCGCGTGCGCGCAGCACAGTCACCAGGCCGACCACTGGGCCGCCGCTATCTTCGGCGCTAGCCGCTAGAGCCTCGCAGTCTTGCGCCTCGATCAATGGCCACAGATCAACGTCGGCGCATTCGCCCGGCGCTATACCGGTGATAGCTAGCGCGTTCAACCACGCGGATTCGACAGCGACCATGGACCGTAGCAGCGCTTGATCGGTCATCAGGTCGCCGGCGCGATGATCGCCAGGCCAAAGGAAGTTTGTCATCGCCGGTGATCGCGATACCGTAGAACAACTGTCTCGCGAGGACCTTGCAAATGTGTGTCAAAGCGGTAGCTGGGCGGCGAACCTGACTCGCTGCGGCACAGCAGGGTCTGGCGCCGACCCGGTTCGAGGCTAGCCAACAGCGGGTCGGCGTTCAGTTCGTGTTCTGGAAGGTAGGCGCGAGTGAATAAGCGATTCAGCACCCCGCGGGCGAACACCGCGAGCGCGAAGAATGGCGGCCGCCCAGTCGTCGTGGCTCCAGGTCGCAGGGTGAGGAAGCTATAGCGCCCAACTGCGTCGGTCGCACATCTGCCCCACCCGGTGAATGTCCAGGTGTCGCGGTCCAGTGACCCATCCTGCTGCACGATGGTGCCGTCGGGGTCAGGCTGCCAAAGCTCGACTAGTGCGTCGGTAACTCCGTTGCCGCTCCCGTCGTAAACCCTCCCGTGCAACCGGATGGCTGTGGCCTGGGCGGCGCCGATCAGCTGGTTGCAGCCAGGTTGCAGTATCGCGCAGTGGAAGAATGGGCCAACGGTTTGTGCCGGAGTGCAGAGCAAGTCAGGCACTGTCGCCGCCGATTTCGGTCCAGGTCCGCCGGTCGCCGTTTAGCACAACGTCCCACCGATAGCCTGTTGCGTACTCGGGCTGGCTGAGGTCGTGGTCGTAGGTCGCGATCAGCCTGCTGCGCGCAGCTGGGTCGACGACGGACTGGTGGATAGGGTCCAACTCCAACAGCGGATCACCCGGAAAATACATCTGTGTCACCAGGCGTTGGGTGAACGCGGTTCCGAAGATCGAGAAGTGGATGTGCGCCGGGCGCCAGGCGTTGTGGTGGTTGCGCCATGGATACGGTCCGGGCTTGATGGTTAGAAAGCGATAAATCCCGTCCGGGCTGGTCAGACACCGGCCGACGCCAGTGAAGTTCGGGTCAAGCGGAGCCGGGTGCTGGTCACGCTGATGGCGGTAACGTCCGCTGGCGTTTGCCTGCCAAATCTCGATGAGTTGGCCCACCACCGGCTTGCCGGCTCCATCGAGCACCCGACCGGTTACGATGATGCGCTCGCCGATCGGCTCACCCGGATGCCCGGCGATCAGGTTCGCGTCGAACGGGTCGATGTCTCCAGGTCCGAAGCACGGGGAGCAGGATTCAACTTCCTCGGGGTCGACGCACAGCAGCGGGGATTTGGGGTGCCGTCGCGCACTGCCGAGGTACGGCGGGTAGTCAGAGCGTGGCTCCGATTCGGTCCTGCCTGCCCGACGATACTCGGCAGCGATGCCGAGTATTTGGGCCGATATCTCGGTTTGGCTTAGGGCTTGGTCAGCGGTGCGCTGCGACACGGCCTTCATGGCACGCGACCCTAATCAACTGAACGGCCAGCGTCAACGGCATCTTCTCTTGAACACAGAGTGGTATTCTATTCCACAGATAGCTGTATTTCATGGTGCGGTGGGTCAAAAGCGCTGTGCCGCCGATGAATGCACCGAGGAGGTGGAGTGTCACGGATTACCTGTCACCGCTCGCTCGTCTGCCACGGTGTGGGCGCCGCTGTAATATGGGCCCGCTTCCGTCCCGTCGACGACGACCCGATTTCGTTCAGGACGCCGAATCGCCGGGATGGCGGTCATGGTGCATGTACGGCGGCCGCTCGTGACCCACTGTGGCGCCAGCGTAATCTTCAAATCTTGCAGACGACTGGTGGAGCAGGCGTCGTGGTACACGGTAACTCCCTCGGCGTATACGCGACCAAGTCCCTCAGCGATCGCAGCCACTCCAGATCAGATGATGTCGCCTGGACCCTAGCCTGGATATCAACGGGCAGGCCAAGCCCGATCGTTGCAACCTCAGAAATCTGCGGGAACGAATCCCGGACCTTCATTCACATGGTCGGGCTCATATAATTCGGAACTCTGCTATCAGCGCCCAAGCGACCAGCGCAAAGTCTAACCCTGGACGCGAGAGGAGAAATACAGTAATGCTTGATCCCGAGACTTTAGCAGACGTACGGCGCGGCTTGGTGCCTGCATATATTTACAATGATAGAAAAATATTCGAACTCGAAAAAGAGCGCATATTTCAACGCTCGTGGATTTTCGTCGGGCACGAATCAGAGATCGCTCAACCCGGCGATTACATGGTCCGGAACATCGTCACGGACTCATTTATCGTTAACCGCGACGAAGCGGGGCAAATCCGAGCGCACTTCAATATGTGCCTGCATCGTGGTATGCAGGTGTGCCGGGCCGAAATAGGCAACGCGTCTCACTTCCGTTGCCCGTACCACGGCTGGTCTTATCACAACGACGGCACACTCGTAGGGTTGCCATTCCATCAAGAGGCGTACGGCGGCGAGGCAGGTTTCAACCGCAAAGGCCAACGGCTGCTGCCGGCGCCCAACATCGCAATCTACAACGGAATGATCTTCCTGAATCTGGATGATGCCGCTATGCCTTTCGAGGATTTCATCGGCGAATTCCGTTTCTACATGGACTACTACACTAAACAAAGCCCACGCGGCATCGAGTTGCGTGGACCGCAACGCTGGCGTGTCAAGGCGAATTGGAAGACCGCGGCGGAAAACTTCGCCGGCGACATGTACCACACACCCCAGACGCACACTTCCGTCGTGGAGATAGGTCTCTTCCGCGAGCCGGGTGCATCCAAGCGCAAGGAAGGTGCCGTGTATTGGACGGGCCGCGGCGGCGGTACAACATATAAATTGCCATCAGGGCCGCTTGTCGAGCGATTGCGTTATGTCGGCTATCCGCGCGAGATGATCGAACGGATGGAGCGGATTTGGTCACCTCAACAGCTGGGTCTCATCGGCCGTGATGGGTTTATGTTCAGCGCGGCATCGCTTTATCCGAATCTTGCGTTCGTGCATAACTGGCCGAAGGTGGCAGATTCCGATGAGGTGGTGCCGTTCATCACTGTACGGCAATGGCAACCGATCAGTGAAGGCGAGATCGAGATTCTCTCTTGGTTTGCTGTCGACGCGGACGCGCCGGAACAGTTCAAAGCGCTATCATATAAGGCCTACGTGATGTGCTTCGGCAGCAGCGGTATGTTCGAGCAAGATGATGTCGAGAACTGGGTCTCGCTTACTAACACCGCAGCAGGTTCAATGGCCCGACGACTACGGCTAAACAGCCGGATGGGGCAAATGCCGGACGATACGCCATTAGTCCAGCCCTTAACAGCAAACCGGTATTCCGGTCCGGGTGTCGCGCATGTCGGCTACAGCGAATTCAATCAACGGGAATGGATAAAGCTGTGGGCAGAGCACCTGGAAACTCCTGTGCTCAGCCCTTCAAACAGGTCGAACGCATGCTTTAGCGAGCACCTTTAATTAACTTCGATCCAAGCCGACGATGACGTCTATGCCGTCAGTGCAATTCCGCGAAGCCTCTTCCAAGGCCACCGCGGCGGCTCGAGTTCACGTTTTCGCTTCTGGGACTGTGCCTCAGACTGCACGCGCAGGTAATGTCTCTGTCATGCAGAACAGGCCAGGGTCGCCGCCAAACCCCGTCGGGCCCGCCGCCGAGCCGTTGGTGCCCCAGTATCCGATCGAATCCGTAGACAACGCGTTGAAGCTGCTGTTGCTACTAGGGGAACAGCCGCAGATCCGGTTGAGCGAGGCCAGCCGGTACCTGAACGTGGCGTCATCCACCGCGCACCGGTTGCTCGCGATGTTGGCCTATCGCGGGTTCATTCGGCAAGACCCGGATTCGAAGGCCTACCGGCCGGGGCCGGCTTTGACCAGTGTGGCGTCAGCGATTTTCGGCCGCGTCGACCTTCAGGGCGCCGCCACCCCGGTGATGCGCCGGCTCAGCGAGCGTCTACGTGAATCGGTTCACGTCGGGCTGCTGGACGGCGCCACGGTGCGTTTCGTCGCTGCAGTCGAAGGACCGACTACTGTCCGGGTGGCCTCGCGCCTGGGTCGCACGCTGCCAGCGCATTGCACCTCGACTGGCAAGGTCATGCTCGCCCAACTGCCGGAGCCTGACTTGCGTCAACTGTTACCAAACGAGCAGCTGGAACGCATCACCGCGAACTCGATCGGCAGCAGATCGCAGCTCTACGAAGAACTGTCACTCATCCGCACGCGCGGATATGCCGTCAACTGCGAAGAAAGCGAAGACGGCGTCGCATCGATCGCCGTCCCTATACCGGCCCGAGCACCCGGCCGGCAGCTAGCGCTTAATGCCGCCGCTCCCGTGCACCGCCTCGGCAAATCGAAGTACCAATCCATCGCCGCCGCCCTCACCGAAGCAGCCAAAGAGATCGGCGATCAACTCGGCTGAAAAATCACGACGAACCTGCAGTTAAGCGACCACGTCGTGCCGCGGGCCGTAACAGCGGTGAAGCCGGTCTCAGGCCCGGCACTTCGTCACAATCCTAGGGTCGCTCTCCTCGCGCGCCAGCTAGCAGGACCTGCGTGAACACCGAATGAAATGCCCGCAGCCAGACCGCCCCACTCACCGGCGTCGGCCACTACCTGGCTCTCAAGCGCGCCGCCAAACCGAGCCAGGCCACCGAAGTGGACCCCGGTCGTCTTCAAGCGCAGAATTCGGATGCTGTCGCGTGCATGCCATCATCTTTTCACCTTGTGCTCAATCACAGCCACGCTTGACCCCGTCCCTGCGCCGCAGCTAGTCTTTCATACGACAGAGGAGAGTTCTGCTAAACAGAGAAGGTGGGCGGATGTCGACTGGCGGGATTTCGACGCTTCGCGAATTCGACATCGAGCTTGAGGCAGCGAATCTGCGTGGCCAATGGGTCTACGACGAGGTGCTGGAAAGCGTGGTGGGCGGGCCCAAACCCGCCGGTGTTCCCTTCTTGTGGCGGTGGGCGGACGTCTACGCGAAGCTTTCGAAGGCGTGTGACGTGCTGCCCGAGAGTTCTACGGCGCGACGCAATCTCTCCTTCATCAATCCAGCCGCTCAGGGAACGACTCAAACCATCAACATGGGCATGCAAATGCTCAAACCTGGCGAGATCGCCTGGGCGCACCGCCACACCATGGCAGCGTTGCGGTTCGCGATTCAGGGCGGTCCCGGCCTGATCACCGTGGTGGACGGGGAGCCGTGTCAGATGGACGCCTACGACCTCGTCCTGACGCCTCGCTGGACATGGCACGACCATGAGAACGCCACCTCGGAGAACGTCGTATGGCTCGACGTCCTGGATATCGGATTGGTGCTCGGGCTGAACGTGCCCTTCTACGAGTCCTTCGGCGAGAAGCGGCAGCCTCAGCGCGAGGACCCGGGGGAGCACCTTGCCGATCGCGGCGGCCTGCTGCGGCCAGTCTGGGAGCAGGTCAAGACGGCGCACTTTCCGTTCCGCTATCCCTGGCGTGACGTCGAGCGGCAGCTCCAGCGGATGGCGGGTCTTGCGGGCAGTCCCTACGACGGCGTCGTCTTGCGCTACGCAAATCCCGTCACCGGCGGATCAACTATGCCGACCCTTGATTGCTGGGTGCAGCTGCTGCGGCCAGGCCAGCAGACCAAAGCTCATCGCCATACGTCGAGCGCCGTCTATTTCGTCGTGCGCGGTGAGGGGACCACGGTCGTTGATGGGGTGGAGCTCCATTGGGGTAAGCACGACAGCTTTGTGGTGCCTAACTGGAGCACCCACCACTTCGTCAACTCGTCGACGGAAGACGCCGTCCTGTTTTCGGTGAACGACATCCCCACCTTTAAGGCCCTGGATCTCTACTACGAAGAGCCCGAGTTATCGCTGGGCACCCACCCGGTTCCTCCAATACCGGCAAACGTACGGGCTCGCTGACGGCCACGTAAGAGAGGCAGTGCATGTGATGAGCACGAAGTTGACCGTCGATGACGTGACAGGTGTCGTGGGGATCATTCCCACACCGTCCACCTCGACCGCCGACCAACTCGGCACCGCAAACTCCGTAGACCTCGACGAGGCGGCAAGGCTCGCCGATGCGATGGTCCGCGACGGGGTCGACGTGCTGATGACCACTGGCACGTTCGGCGAGTGCGCCTCGCTGACCTGGGATGAGCTGCAAAGCTTCGTCGCCACTGTGGTCGACGCCGTAGCAGGGCGTATCCCCGTTTTCGCCGGAGCGACTACGCTTAACACCCGCGACACAATCGCCCGGGGTCATCGACTCGGGGAGCTCGGCGCCGATGGTCTGTTCGTTGGTCGCCCGATGTGGCTTCCACTTGACGACGCCGGCATTGTGCGCTTCTATCGCGACCTGGCCGATGCATTGCCCCATTTGGCACTGGTCGTCTACGACAATCCGGGTGCTTTCAAGGGAAAGATTGGAACCGCAGCCTACGAGGCGCTCAGCGCGATTCCGCAGGTCGTAGCGGCAAAGCATCTCGGGCTGCTCAGCGGCGCCGCCTTCCTCTCTGATCTTCGCGCGGTGGGCGGTCGCATTCGGCTGCTGCCGCTCGAGACCGACTGGTACTACTTCGCCCGGCTGTTCCCAGCCGAGGTCACCGCCTGCTGGTCGGGCAACGTCGCGTGCGGCCCAGCACCCGTGACACGCCTACGCGACCTCATCAGGGCCGAACGCTGGGAAGAGTGCCAAGCGCTCACCGACGAACTCGAGATGGCTCTCGAGCCGCTCTACCCGGGCGGCAATTTCGCCGAATTTCTGAAATACAGCATTCAGATCGACAACGCGCAGTTCCAGGCGGCCGGCTTCATGCGGACCGGGCCCACTCGGCCGCCATACACCGAAGCGCCCGTGTCCTACCTGGACGGAGGGCGCGAAGCGGGCGGGAGATGGGCCGCCTTGCAGCAGCGCTACGCGACGCCGGAGCCTGTCTGGGCCGCAGGCGCCGGCTGAGCTGCGCCAGCCGCTGAGCCCCGCACAGATCGGAGAACGTGTCGAGACTGGAGGTAGTTATGGGCTGGCTGGACGGACGGGTTGCTCTTGTCACCGGGGGTGGGTCCGGGATCGGGCTGGCGGTAGTGGAACGGTTCCTCGCCGAGGGTGCGCAGGTCGCTGTCCTCGACCGGTCAAAAGATAACATTGAGGAGCTCAAGTACCGGCACCCCGGCATGGTCGCGCTCGTCGGTGACGTGACCGTTTTCGGGGACAACCAGCAGGCCGTCGCCACGACCGTATCCGCTTTCGGGAAGCTGGATGTGTTCGTCGGCAACGCCGGCATCTTCGACTATTTCGCGCCGCTGCTCAGCCTCTCGGGGGAGAAACTCGGTGAGGCGTTCGACGAACTCTTCGCCGTCAACGTAAAGGCCTACCTGTTCGGTGCCCGCGCGGCTATCCCGGAACTACTCAAGGCGAACGACCCGTGCATGATCTTCACCGTCTCTACCTCAGGCTTCTACACTTCCACCGGGGGGACGCTGTACACGGCGTCGAAGCACGCGGTTGTCGGGGTGGTGCGCGAGCTGGCATGCGAATTGGCTCCGACGATCCGGGTCAACGGAGTCGCACCCGGGGGCACCCTCACCGGGCTACGCGGGAGCGAGCGGCTGGGACAGTTCGACACCGTTCTGTCGGCGATCCCCGACATCGAGGCTGTAATGAACACTAACCCGCTTCAGGTTGCGCAGCGTCCGGCCGACCACGCCGGGATCTACGTACTGCTCGCGTCCGTCGAGAACTCGCGTGCCGTCACAGGGGTGATCATCAACAGCGACGGCGGCCTTGGGGTCCAAGGGAAAGTCCAGCCGCCCGGTCAAATCGACCTGACCGCCTGATAAGTAGGAGGAAACAGCGCATGGTAGCGAAATCGTTGGGCTACTTGGCCGTCGCTTCGCCAGACGCCAAGAAGTGGCTCGAGTTTGGGCCCGAGGTTCTCGGGATGGAGGCGGTCGAGGCGGACACCGGGTCCGTCCTGCTGCGGATGGACGACGCGGACCACCGCATCGCGGTACAGCAGGGGGACCGCAACCGGATGCTCTACATGGGTTGGGACGTGGGCAGCGAGGATGCGCTCGAGGTCGTCAAAGAGCTCTTGGACAAGCGAGGGATTCCCTTCGAGGTGGGTACCGATGAGGACCGTGGGGCGCGCGGCGTACTGGGCTTCCTGGCGCTCAAGGACCCTTCTGGGCTGCGACACGAGCTTTTCTACGGCCAAAAGGTCGTCCCTGGCTCCTTCCGGCCAGGCAGGTCGCTGTCGAGGTTCATCACCGGGGAGCAGGGCCTCGGTCATGTCGTGCTCGCTACGCCCGACCTCGCGCAGGCCGACCGCTTCCTGCGGGGGGTGCTCGGATTCAAAAAAAGCGACGAGATCTACACATTCATCGACCTGTGGTTTTATCACTGCAACCCTCGGCACCACAGCATCGCGGTGACCCCGATGCCCGGTGTACGGGGACTGCATCACGTGATGGTCGAGGTGGCCGATCTCGATGATGTCGGTAGCGCCTACGACCTGTGTATGTCGCGCAACATTCCGCTCAGTATGACCCTAGGGCGCCACGTCAACGACCGGATGGTCTCGTTCTACGTGCGCACACCAAGCGGGTTCGACCTCGAGTACGGCTGGGGCGCGGCCACCGTGGACGATGAGACCTGGACGGTTGCCCAATATGACCGGCCAAGTGTGTGGGGCCACCAGATGGTAGCCCAGACGCCACCGGGGGCTTTGGAGGCCGCGACAGCATGAGCGGGCCGGCGGATGGTCAACGACAAATGGAGGCGGCATGGCGATCGAGTTCCTGACCGATGAATGGGCCAAAGCGGTGACCGCCGCGGCCAATTCCGACGAGAAGTTCCGCAACGCGGCAAAGGAACATGACGTGGTACTTCGGGTATCTGTGTCGGGGAGCCCGTCGAGCGCTGAATATTACATGCATTTCGATGACGGGTCGCTCACCGTTGGCATCGGCACCCCACCGCGGACCCCCGACGTGGAGGCCGAACTTAGCTACGAGACGAACGTCGAGCTGTCCCGCGGTGCACTTAACGGCCAGACCGCGGCCATGACCGGGCAGATGAAGGTCGTCGGCAACATGATGAAGATGATGTCGATCGGAAAAGCTCAGGACCGGCTCTCAGAACTCGAGAGCAGCCTAGATATCGAGTTTCGGCACTAAATTCGGTGAGGCGGTGGTGTCGGAGGTTGGTGCCCGCACCCGGGAAGACGCGAGATCGCGCCCGCGAGACGGCGTATATCGCGAACAAGCCAACAACGGACCCACCTCTAGGGATTCCCAAACACAGATAGGACACGGCCTTGACAAGACAGACCAACACCCTCGTTCCGAGCGACATGAAGGGGTTGTGGGCGTTCGTACCGGCGTGTTCGACCCCGGATGCGGCCGATCTCAACGCGGTCGACACGATCGATACCGACGCGCTGACGTCACTGGTCGATCGATTGGTGCGAGACGGGGTGGACGGTATCGTCACCACCGGCAGCGCTGGCGAATCACACACACTGACGGACCCGGAGTACCGGACGCTCATCACCACGGTCATGGAAACAGTCAATGGCCGGGTGCCGGTGTTTGTAGGCGCCAGCACGCTCAACACGCGCGAGTCGATTCGGCGCGCCCGCCTTATCGCCGACCTAGGGGCGGACGGGATTATGAGCGGACCGCCGATGTATCTGCCGCAGACGACGGAGAACGCGGTTCAATATTACAAAGATCTCGCCGAGGCCGTTCCTGAGCTCGCGATCATGATCTACCAGAACCCGCACGCGTTCCGCATCACGCTGCCACCCGCCGCATTCCGGGAGTTGGCACAGGTTCCCAACGTTGTCGCACTAAAGCAGACCTCGATGGACATTTTCAATGTCATCGGAGCGATCAAAGCGGTCAAAGACAAGATGTCGGTCCTGGTCCTGGACCAGTTGATGTACCCGGCGATGATGTTCGGCGCTGCGGGCGCCTGGAGCATCGATGTCTGCATGGGCCCGTGGCCCGCACTATCCCTACGCGACGCATGCCAGCGTGGCGACTGGACGGAGGCTACGGCTATTGCCGACCAGATGCAGGCCCCTTTTCGGACGCTAGGACTAACCATGGAGGAGTTCCAGGCCATGCAGTCCGCCTGGTGGAAAATAGCGATCGACACCGCGGGCTACGGACGCGCCGGGGCGGCCCGCCCGCCCTTCGTCCACATACCCAAGACCGTCGTCGAGTCCGCGCACAGGTACGGTCAGCGGTGGGCAGGATTGGCGGAGCGCTATCATCGTGCGCGTGAGGCCGCCGGGCTACGGCCCGCCCCAGCAGACGGCCCCGGCATCCCGACATCGACGTCCGGGAAAGAACTTCAGGGCGGCGACCTGCCACTTTCTCCCGCTCGTTAGTCGACGCTTTGCTCATAAGTCAAAGTTGCCGGCCTAATTCGGCAGCTTTGACTCTTCAGAGTGGGCTCCGGTAACTGACGCAGGACTTGACTTCGGCGACACATTGGGGCGCCTTCGCCGCGCAGGCGCCGCGGGGATGCTTCCTGCGCGAACACACCACCGCCGTCAGCATCCTCGACCGTCTACTGCACCACGCCACCATTGTGGTGATCTCTGGTGAGTCCTACCGAATGCGCCACGCCGACCACAAAAAACGAGGCACCACCTGAGTTAGCCAGTCACCCGCGTAGGAGTGGAGACTTTCTACATGGCCACTGACAGTTCCACCACCTGGGATATCGTCGTCGACCATACTGACTTAGTGGTCGCGTTCGGCGGCTTGCCGTTAAAGAACACTGCAATGATGCCTGGCGGGGCCACGCGCCATCCGACCGCGACTACGTCCCAGTACCGAGCCCGCAGCGGTTGGCTGGTGTCTACCAGCCCGCTTGCGCGACGAAATCACCGCGATCGCCGGCCCGCTCGACGATCGGCGCCGCTGGATTGCGCCTGTGCTCGACTCTGATGTGGCGATGATGCTGGGTCTGCCTTACGTGCTGGCCACCGAGTCACTTGTCACCCAAGATGCCTGAGTGGGCCGCCGCGTTGTCTGGCCTTGACGCCGACGAGTTACGGGATCTGGCCCGCCAGATGGCCGCCAGCCGGACTTCGATCACCACCAGCCTTTCGCTGTAGCGAATCGAACATGGTCAGCACAGAGTGTGGATCGGTGCGATCCTAGCGGCGATGTTGGACCAGATCGGGCTTCCCGGCTGCAACTACGGCCGGTGGATATGGCGCCAACGAGGCCGGCAACCATGATCGACAACAATCGATCGACCGCAAGTCGCGCGGCTGTCAACTGAGGCGTGGTTCGAGCCGGCCGACCCAACCGACCCGGACTCGATGTGCCTGCATGGCAATCCCAATGCGCTGAGCAACGACTCCTGGAACATCGTCGTTGGCGCACGGATGCACCGGTCAGCATGTCTTCGGTTCAGATCGAGAAATTCACCGGCGAACTGCCTCCGCTACGCGTTCGCGAGCCGCCTCCACTTGCAAAGTAGAAATCCGTTCACCGGCGGCGTTCCATACGGTGTCTATTGTCCCCCAAAGGATCTCGCTACCGGGCTAATCATGTAGCTTCTGTTGCCGACGGTTGAAATCCCGGCCAGTCGCGACGGTTGAAAAGTAGGCCACCCAATCAGATTGGATGGGTGATCTCCTTGGAAGACTGGGCGTTGATCCGGCATCTTCACCGCAGCGAGGGTTTGTCGCAGCGGGCCATTGCGCGGCAACTCGGCATCGCGCGTGACACGGTGGCCGGGGCGTTGGTCAACGATGGTCCACCGAAGTACGAGCGGACCGCTGCGCCGTCGGCGATCAGCGAGGTGGAGCCGCGAATTCGGGCGTTGTTGTCGACGTACCCCCACCTGCCGGCGACAGTGCTCGCCGAGCGAGTCGGGTGGACGGGTTCGATCTCGTGGTTCCGAGAGTGGGTCCGGGCGATCCGCCCGGAGTACCTGCCTGCTGATCCGATCGACCGCCTTGAGCATCCACCGGGGCGAGTGGTGCAGTGCGACCTGTGGTTCCCGGCGCCCAAGATCGCGGTCGGGTTCGGCCAGGAGGCGATGCTGCCGGTGCTGGTGATGGTGGCGGCGTTCTCCCGGTTCATCGCCGCGGTGATGCTGCCCTCGCGCCAGACGATGGATTTGGTGGCCGGGATGTGGCAGCTGCTCTCGCAGAATTTCACCGCGGTGCCGCACGAGTTGTGGTGGGACAACGAAACCGGAATCGGGCGCCGTGGTTGGTTGACCGATCCGGTCACCGCCTTGATGGGCACGCTGGGGTCGCGGCTGGTGCAACTCAAACCCTATGACCCCGAATGCCAAGGGCATGGTGGAGCGAGCCAATCGGTATCTGGAGACCTCGTTCCTGCCCGGGCGCACCTTCACCTCACCCCATGACTTCAATACTCAACTGGGACAGTGGCTTCCGGTCGCCAACGCGCGTCGAGTGCGGGTACTCGATGGGCGTCCGATCGACTTCGTCGATGCCGACCGGGCCCAGATGCTGGCGCTGCCACCCGTGGCGCCGACCGTGCAGACGGTGACCTCGGTGCGACTGGGTCGCGACTACTACGTGCGGGTGGCAGGCAACGATTACTCCGTGGATCCGAGTGCGATCGGTCAGCTCGTCGAGGTGAGCACCACCCTAGCTGAGGTGACGGTGAGTAGGGCGGGGCGTCTGCTAGCGGCTCACGGTCGCTGCTGGGCGGCACGACAAACCCTCACCGATCCCGGCCACGTCGAGGCCGCGGCGGTGTTGCGTCGACAGTTCCAGGCCGGCCCGGCACCGGCGGCCGGTGATCATCTGGTGCGTGATCTGGCCGATTACGACCGCGCCTTCGGGGTCGACTTCACCACGGGCACAGTCACTTCCGATGACGAGGTAGCGTGAGCATGGCCGAGGACTCGATGAAGGCAGTCCTGCACTACGCCCAAGCAGCAAGGCTCCCCGCATCCGCGAGTCCGCCGCCCGCCTCGCCGACCAAGCCCGCGACGCTAGCTGGACTCACGAAGAGTATCTGGCGGCAGTGCTGTCGCGTGAGGTCGCGGCCCGCGAAGCCTCTGGGGCGGCAACTCGTATCCGTTCGGCCGGGTTCCCCACCCGGAAGTCGTTGGAGGACTTCAACTTCGATCACCAACCGGCCCTAAACCGGGACATGATCGCCCACCTGGGCACCGGCGCGTTCCTGGCCAAGTCCCGCAACGTGGTGCTGCTCGGCCCGCCCGGCACCGGCAAGACCCACCTCGCCATCGGGTTGGCCATCAAAGCCGCCCAAACCGGGCAACGCATCGCGTTCGCCACTGCCGTGGACTGGGTCGCCCGCCTCAAGGCCGCCCACAACGCCGGGAGGCTTCCCGCCGAGCTGGCCAAACTGCGGCGGATCGGCTTACTCGTCGTCGATGAGGTCGGCTACATCCCGTTCGAGCAGGACGCCGCGAACCTGTTCTTCCAACTGGTCTCCAGCCGTTACGAACACGCCTCGCTGATCCTGACCTCGAACCTGCCCTTCGCCCGCTGGGGCGACGTCTTCGGGGACCAAGTCGTGGCCGCCGCGATGATCGACCGCATCGTGGGCCACGCCGACGTTCTGACCCTCAAAGGCTCCAGCTACCGACTCAAGGACACCGGAATCGACACCCTGCCCTCCGCCAGAGCAGACAACACGGCACAATAACCACCACCACGTGGCCTACTTTTCACCGTCGCTTCTGGCCTAGTTTTCGACCGTCGTCAACAGCTTCTCGCTGGGGGAGCTGGCATTGCCTGGCTGAGGCGGGCGGGTGGGCGCAACCAGGTGCAGGTGGTCGGAGACAGACGCGACCCTTTTAGAACGACTCGGTGGACCCAAAACGCGCAGGCGCGACTGGTGCGTTCAACGAGTTCACCGAAAAGCGGCTGCTACGCCATCGCCTCCGCTACCAGCTACCGGCACCCTTTCCAGGCGCGCGCCCGCGGGGGATCGAGTACACCCGTAAACGTTTTTCATTGGCGGCGACGTGCAGAAGGTTGTGCGGATACGCGCAGCCCCGCCGATCGAATCCGGTTTCGCGAACCCTTGGCAGCCCGGTGCACCCATGGACTTGGTTTCTTTCCGGGCGCCGCCCTGCCGGCTGGTTGACGGTGAAGTGAGATCTGTCTAACATTCTTGATGACGGAGAGGCTATCTGCTGGACAGAGATTGTGGATGGTCCGCTGTTCGCGCAGGCATTGTCGGGCTATGCGAGGAGAGGGATTTGATGAGCAGCGCTGCCACGGTCGATCGCGATACGTGCAGGCTCCGGCGGGCCGGCACCCAAGTCCCTACACCGTGCCAGAAGGCTACCGCGAGCAGGAGGAGGTGGTGGTTCAGTGATCGAAAGTATCGACGAGACGACCTGTGATGGGTGCAACGTCTGCATCGACAGCTGCCCGACGGGGGTGATCCGGTTGGTGGAGGGTGACCAACCCTGGGCCACCACTAAGTGGCGGGCCCAGATCATTTACCCCAATGACTGCCATTCCTGCCGGCTGTGTGCGATCGACTGCCACGTCGATGCGATCGTCGTCAGCCACGCACTAGTAATCCCCGACCCATTCCTTCCCCAGGTCGCACCCCTCCACCCAAACCCCCAACCAGAGGCGCCCGGGAATGACGTCCAGGACGATGCGCCGCACCCCGCCAACCGCTAGCCGCCGCCTGCGCGGGCGAACGGCGACCACCGAGGAGGACCTTATGATCAACGCCAAGCTCATCATCAACGGACGCGAGGAGACCTCGGAGCGAGCGATCGAAGTTGTTAGTCCGGCGGATACCCGAGTGGTCCTCGGTGCGGTCCCCGACGCCACTTCCGCTCAGGTCGATGAGGCTGTGGAGGCGGCTGCCACGGCTTTCCCGGAGTGGTCGTCACGTCCGCTGGAAGAACGGCAGGGGGCGCTTCTCGCGGCAGCCGGAGTGATCCACGACATGATGGAGGAGTACGCGCCTATCCTGAGCCGGGAGAACGGCAAAATTCTCGAAGAGTCCAATATCGATCTGGAGTTCGCCTCCGCCCTCTGCGGCTACACCTCCAGCATCGCCGCCGAGGAGTTAGCCGACCAACAGATCCGGGACACCGGCGGCACGACCCTCATTCGGCGCCGGCCGATCGGGCCGGTGGCCGCTGTCACGCCGTGGAACTTCCCAGTCGTCTTGTCGTTCATGAAGCTTGCTCCGGCACTCGTCGCCGGCAACACTGTCGTTCTCAAGCCGTCGGAGAACTCGCCGTTGGTACTAAGCGAAATCATTCGGGCTCTCCAACAACACTTCCCGCCAGGTGTGCTCAACATGGTCACCGGTGGCGACGTGGTCGGGCAGGCACTGGTCGCACACCCGGCGATCCGCAAGATCGGTTTCACCGGTGGCATCGACACCGGCCGCAAGGTCATGGCGGCGGCGGCCCAAGACATCAAGCGGTTGACGCTCGAACTCGGCGGAAACGACCCGGCGATTCTGCTCGATGACTTAGATCTCTCACCGGCGACGATGCGCCAGATCGCCAAGGGCGCGTTTGCCACCACCGGCCAGGTGTGCTTCGGCGTCAAACGGATTTACGTGCCGGACCGCATCCACAACCGCTTCGTCGAAGCCTTCGAAGCCGCGGTGGACGAGCTCGTCGTCGGCCCCGGCGACGACCCGCGATCCACGATGGGTCCGCTCAACAACGCGCAGCAGAAACACGCGGTCGAAAAATTGGTGGACGATGCCCGGGCCAGCGGTGCTGTCGTCACCACCCTCGGTCAGCGTCTCGACACGGCGGCTTGGGAGCATGGCCATTTCATGATGCCTAGCGTGGTGACCGGCGCCGACCCTCGGCTTGCGCTTGTCGAAGAGGAGCAGTTCGGCCCGGCGGTGCCGGTGCTGCGGTATACGGAGCTTGACGAGGTGATCAGACTCGTGAACCGGTCCAAGTATGGGCTGGCCGCCTCGATCTGGACCGCTGACGAAGAGCGCGCCTTCATGCTCGGCCGAAGGCTCGACACTGGCTCAGTGTTCGTCAATAGCCATACCTTCACCTCGCTCGACCCCCGGGCGCCGCTCGGTGGGGCGAAGGGGAGTGGCCTCGGTCGCGAGTTTTCGCCGGCCAGCCTGCACGAATACACGGAATTACAGACCATCAGCCGCCGGACTGGCCCGCCCGGTCCGCCGCTGGCCTGATCCGCATAGTCCCCCGATCAGATCATCCCAGAACGAGGTGCACAAATGATGTGTGTGGAGGCGGATCCGCCGCGGTGCTGCGGTTGCCAACAATACGTCGACGTCACTGCGGACGTTCGCGACAGCGTCCTGTTCGTGTCATCGTGAGCACCGCAGCGGGTCCGGCGCACCGGTATGTGGATCGCGACTGGCGGGTGGTCGTCTCCGGGCGGCAGCGTAGCGCGGCGCGGCGCTACGTCACGGAGAGCCCGGCGACGGAGCAGCCGCTCGCCCAGGTGCCCGACTGCGCGCCCGAGGACGTCGATCACGCGGTGGCCGCGACGGAGGCCGCGCAGCGTGCGTGGGCGCGGAAACCGCCACGGGAGCGGGCGCGCCAGTTGCGTGCCTTTGCCGAGGCGCTGCGGGAGCACCGCGAGGAGTTGGCAACCATAGACGCGCTCGACGGCGGTTTCCCGATCACCGCGATGCGACTCGATGTGGATGCCGCTGTCGACTATATCGAGGTCATGTGCGACCTCGCGCTCGACCTGGGCGGCCGCACGATCCCGGCGTCGGGGCAGCACCTGCACTACACCCTGCAACAGCCCTACGGCGTCGTCGCAAGGATCGTCCCGTATAACCATCCGCTCTTTTTCGCTGCAGCGAAAATCGCAGCGCCGCTGGTGGCCGGGAACGGTGTCGTGCTCAAGGCCCCCGAGCAGGCGCCGCTCTCAGCGCTGCGTATCGGTGAGATCGCTGCCGAGGTCTTGCCGTCGGGGCTGCTAGTCGTCCTGACCGGTCGTGGATCAGAGAGCGGGCGGGCTTTGGTGCGGCACCCGCGTGTTCGTCGCATTGCCGTGATTGGGTCGGAGCAGACGGGTCGATCTATCCAGCACGACGCCGCCGATACGGGCGTTAAGGATGTCACGCTCGAGCTCGGCGGCAAGAACGCGATGCTCGTTCTGGCGGACGCCGACCCAGTGCGGGCCGCCGCGGGTGCGGTCTTAGGGATGAACTTCACCGCCACCATGGGGCAGTCCTGCGGGTCGACGAGCCGGCTCCTCGTTCACCGCAGCCTGGTAGACGAGGTACTTGAGAATGTGCGATTGCTGGTCGAGCGGATCCGTATCGGCGACCCGCTCGCCGACGAAACCGAGATGGGACCGCTCATCACGCGCGTGCACTATGAGCGGGTGCTGGACGCGATCGATAGCGCGAAAAGGGCTGGGGCCGAGGTTGTTACCGGTGGTGGCCGGCCGGGCGGCATTGGGGACCGCGGTTACTTTGTGGCTCCGACGGTACTTGCAGCCGTGTCTCCCGACAGCGCCGTTGCGCGAACCGAAATCTTCGGTCCAGTCCTGTCGGTCATGACCTTCGACGACGTCGGTGAGGCGGTCGACGTCGCCAACAGGGTCGAGTACGGTCTCACCGCTGCGGTGTGGACGGAGAACGTCGGCATGGCGCACTCCCTGGCGTCCCAACTGGACGCCGGCTATATCTGGGTAAACGGTTCTTCCCGCCATTTCTGGGGAGTTCCGTTCGGCGGGTTCAAGAACTCGGGTATCGGCCGTGAGGATAGTCTCGAAGAGCTCGTTTCTTTTAGCCAGACCAAGGCCGTCAACGTCTTGCTGCCCGACTGACCTGATTGGCGGGCCCCGGCGTCAGATGTTCGTCTGATGCGACTCTCGAATCAATCAACAATGGCTGGATAGCCCCGGGCTGTTGCCGTCGTCGTAACGACCCGCGAGCCACCTGCTGGCTGCTGCCCGGACGATCCGTGTTCGGCGGCTGGTGCCGCCTCACCCTATTCGACCCAGATGCGGATCGGGATCTAACTAACAACGTTCCCAACTTGGTTCGGGACTGTAGCTGTCGGATTCTCGACGAGTTATCCGGCGCGACCTGCTGGTGTCTCCGCTTACCCTGCTGCTGGTTGACGATGAAGTGAGATCTGTCTATTATTCTCGATAACGGAGAGGCTATCTGCTGGACAGAGATCGTGGGTGGTCACTTGTCGCCCGGGACACTGTCGGGCTGTGTGAGGAGAGGGATCTGATGAGCAGCGCTGCCACGGTCGATCGCGACACGCACCAGGCCGTCGAGGCGTTCATGTTCCGGGAGGCCGAGCTGCTCGACGGCGGGCGTTTCCGGGACTGGTTGGAGCTTCTGGATCCCGAGATCCATTATGTGGTGCCGGTGCGCACCACTCGGGAGGACGGCGCGGGCTGGGTGCGCGCAATCGCGCACTGGGACGATGACTACACGGGCTTGGAGATGCGGGTGCTACGCAGCGAGACGGATTTCGCGTGGGCGGAGTTGCCGCGGTCGCGGACCCGCCACTTTGTGTCAAACATTCGGACGTCTGCGGGACCGGGCGTACAAGAGTTGACCGTGCGGTCGAATCTGTTGTTTTTCCGCAGCCGCGGGGACAGCGGCCGGTGGGATTTGCTGTCGGCTGAACGTCTTGACGTGCTGCGTCGCACCGACGGGTCGCTGCGACTTGCCCGGCGCGAGGTTCTGCTCGATCACTCCACGCTGCCGATCGACAACCTGTCGGTGTTTTTCTAACCGAAGCTCACGTTGGGAACATCGGCACACGCGTCCCGTCCTGCTACCTGTCGCCCACCGCCGCATCCAGAAAGGCACAACCCCGTGACCACCGACACCGTCCAGACAACCGACACGACCGATCCTTACCTGCAGCGCGCGTTGTGCGACACCGCACAGGCCCTTGAGACCGGGCGGGTGCCAGCGCGAATCGTCAGCGATCCGCTGCTGCATCCGGTCGAGATGCAGCGGATCTTTGGGCGCGCTTGGGTTTTCCTCGCACATGAATCGGAGATCCCTCGCGCCGGGGACTTCGTCGTGCGCTACATCGGGACTGACTCGGTGATCGTCTGTCGGGATGATTCAGGCCGGATCCAGGCGCTGTCGAATTCCTGCCGGCACCGCGGCGCCCTCGTGTGCCGAGCGGAGATGGGCAACAGCAAGGACTTCCGTTGTCCGTACCACGGCTGGGTATACAGCAACACCGGCGAGCTCGTCGGCGTACCGGCGATCACGCAGTCATATAAAGGCTTCAATAAGTCCGAGTGGGGGTTGCGCCACATCCCGCAGCTTGACTCGCACGCGGGATTCATCTTCGGGAGCATCGACCCGGCGGCGCCCAGCCTGTCCGATTATCTCGGCGACATGACGTTCTATCTCGACCTCATCGCGAAGAAGACCGCAGGTGGCCTCGAGGTGATAGGTGCCCCGCACCGGTGGGTTCTAGGGGCCAACTGGAAGACGGCTGCCGATAACTTTGTCGGTGACTCCTACCACACTCTCTTTGCGCACCGCTCCATGGTCGAGCTGGGTCTAGCCCCGAACGACCCCATGTTCGCGAGCGCGCCCGCGGAAATCTCGCTGCAGAATGGCCATGGCGTTGGTGTGCTTGGTTTTCCCCCTGCACTAGGGGAGTTTCCGGAGTTCGAGGGGTATCCCGACGAGGTCGTCGACCAGATGGGGGCCGCGTACCCCAGCGAGACGCATAAAGACCTTTTCCGCCGATCGGCGTTCGTCCACGGCACGGTGTTCCCGAACTTGTCGTTCATCAACGTGGTCCTCTCGGCTGACCACATGTCGCCGCCCACTCCATTTATCACGTTCCGAGTGTGGCGCCCCCTCTCTCATGACCGGATGGAAATCCTTTCTTGGTTCCTGGTCGAGCGAGATGCTCCTGACTGGTTCCGCGACGCATCCCGGTCGGTGTACGTGCGCAACTTCGGCCCCGGCGGGGTGTTCGAGCAGGACGACGCTGAGGTTTGGAAGGCCATCACCGAGTCCGTCCAGGGTCAATTCGCCGGTGAGGGGCTGCTGAACTACCAGATGGGCATGCACCTGGAACCCATGACCGACTGGCCCGGGCCGGGAGAGGCCCTCCCGAGCGGGTACGCCGAGCAGAACCAACGGCGATTCTGGGCCCGATGGCTGGAATATATGAGCCAGCCCCCTGCGCCCCGCGGGTGCGCTTAATGACGACCGTGATGAAGGCGGGGGCCGGGCACGTCGGTTCGACGATCGAGGACAGGTGAGCGTTACACAGCTCAGGTCCGGCCGGGTAGCGATTGTCACCGCGGCCGCAGCGGGGATCGGTTGGGCGATCGCCGAGCGGTGGTGCCGCGACGGCGGGAGCTGTGTCATGGTCGACACCGACGCAGCAGGCCTGGACGCGGCCGTGACCGAGCTGGCCGCGCGCGGAACACGGGTCTGTGGCGTGGCCGGTGACGTCTGTCGCCGCGGTGTCGCCGACCGTGTCGCCGAGCGCGCGCTAACCGAGTTCGGCCGCCTCGATGCGCTGTTCAACGTCGTCGGGGTGAGCCTGGCCCGCAATGTCGAGGAGATTTACGAGGAGGAATGGCGCAGCCAGCTCGATACGAACCTGGGCAGCGTCTTTCAGATGTCCAAACCCGTGATACCCATGCTGCGGGCGGCGGGCGGCGGATCGATCGTCAACGTTGCGTCGACGGCGGGGATCGTAGCTGAGAACAGGTGCTCCGCCTACAGCGCGAGCAAGGGTGGAGTCGTGCTGCTCACGAAGAACATGGCCCTCGACTTCGCTCGCGACAACATCCGCGTGAACGCGATCGCACCCGGAGGCACCCGCACGCCTAGGATCGAACGGTTTCTCGCCGAGCACCCCGAACATGCCTCGATGATGGCTGACATCTGCGCGATGCAGCGTTTCGCGCAGCCCGAGGAGGTCGCTGCTCCGGCAGTCTTTCTTGCCTCGCCAGACGCGTCTTTTATCACCGGCGCCGTGCTGGCGGTAGACGGCGGCATGACCGCAGGGGTGCAGTTCCGGGCGTTCGAGGACATGTGAGCGCGACACCGAACCGCCGCCGACGGCGGACTCACGAGAGGACCGGTTGAGCTGGATGGATGCGATCGTTCTCCGGGGTAACAACGACGTTGGGGTGGAGTCGATCCCGGATCCGACACCGCTGGCGAGTGAGGTCGTCATCGAAGTGGCAGCGACCGGGCTGTGTGGAACTGACCTTCACGAATACGTGTCGGGCCCCACCTTCTCGCAGCCACCCGTCGTGCTTGGCCACGAGATCTCCGGCCGGATCGTGGAGGTCGGCTCGGGCGTCGACCGGTCCCGCATCGGCGAAGGCGTCACAGTCATCCCGATGGATTTCTGCGGCAGCTGCCACTATTGTCATCGGGCGCTTTACCACTTGTGCCTCCGCCCGGAGTGGATCGGCCTAACGCGCGACGGGGGCCTGGCGTCCTACACGGCGGTGCCGTCTCGCCTCGCGATCAGGGTGCCGGACGCGGTGGACCTTGAGGCGGCCGCACTCACCGAACCCACCGCAGTAGCGTTTCATGGGGTGCGCCGGGCGGAACTGCTCCTCGGCGAGACGGTGCTGGTCCTTGGGGCCGGGGCACTAGGGCTGGCGGTGATCCAGTCTGCGCGCGCTGCCGGGGCCGCGCAGATCTACGTCACGGAGGCAAGCAGTGTGCGCGGCCGCCTAGCCCAGGACTTAGGCGCCACGGTGGTTCTCGATCCGCATGACCCCGCGACGACCGCGCGGATCCTCGAGGAGACCCGTGGCGCTGGGGTGGACGTTGTCTTTCATGCGGCGGGCAGCCCCGAGGCGTTCGCGCAGGGCCTCGACTGCCTGCGCAAGCAGGGCCGCTTCATGGAGATGTCGTCGTGGGCTGGCACAGCCCCGCTCGACGTGAACAGGCACCTGCTCAAGGAGATACAGCTGCGGATGGTCTTTGGTTACGACATGTTCAACGATTTCCCTGCCGTGCTCGCAAAGATGGCCGACGGGGCAGTCGCGCTCGCACCGCAGATCACCACCCGGGTGCCGCTGGGTAGGGCCGTAGTGGAGGGTTTGGGCGGGCTGGTGGAGGGGCGTGAAGGTTTGGTGAAGGTGTTGGTGAAGCCGTGAGTGGGGTTGTGTGGGTCGGGTTTTGGGTTTTTGTGTGTTGTGCGGTGGATGAAGGGAAGAAGGAGTGGTTTTGGTGAGTGTGGATGGCGGGCTGGAAGTTTCGGTGGAGCAGTGTGACGTTTTGGTGGTTGGTGGGGGGATTGGTGGGGCGCGGGCGGCGTTGCGGGCGGCGGAGTTGGGGTCCTCGGTGGTGTTGGTGGAGAAGGCGGTGGTTTCTCGGGCGGGGCCGATGACGTATGTGCATAGTCAGTACGCGCCTGATCACCGGGTGGACGGGGAGGAGATGGTGGAGTGGATGCGTGAATTTGTGGTGGGGAGTAATTATTTGGCGGATCAGGATTGGGTGCGCCAGTACATCGCCGAGGCCTATGACCGGGTTAATGAGCAGATCCAGTGGGGTGTGCCGTATTCGACCCATGAGGATGGGTCGCTGAAGTATGTGACGGTCCGGGGGCACAATCTGGGCACGACGCTGGGTGTGGATGGGCGTGTCTGTATGGAGATCCTCAAGGAGAGGATGAAGGCGGCGGGGGTGCGCCTGTTCGAGCGGGTTGATGTGATTGACCTGCTGACCACCGATGGGTGTCGGCCGACGTCTGGCGCGGTGTGTGGTGCGGTGGGGGTCAATGTGGTCACCGGTGAGCGTCATGTGTTTACTGCGGGCAGCGTCATCCTTAACACGGGTCCTTGGTATCCAAAGTTGCATTACGCGTTTGCTGACCATTGCAGCGGGGAGGGGCATGTGGCGGCGTGGCGGGTGGGTGCTGAGTTCGCTGGTATGGAGTTCGGTCAGTTTGCTGCGTGGAGTTATTTCAATCGATCGTTTTTCACGCCGGGTCAAGCCAAGATTCAGGGGATCGGTGGCAAGTTCTGCAATGCGGCCGGCGAGTACTTCATGGACCGCTATGACCCGATCTGGGGGGATAAGGGCGGGTTGTTCACGATCGCGCGGGCGATCATGACTGAGATGGTGGAGGGCCGGGGGCCGTGTTATCTCGATTTGCGTCATGTCGCGCAAGCTGATCTGGATGTGCTTTATGAGGTGTCGCCGACCGTGCGACGGGCTTTCACCGAGTTTGGGGTTGATCCTTTGACGGATCTGCTGGAGGTGACCCCATTCATCGTGTTGGGTACGAGTAGCACCAGCGGTCC
>JAQIZT010000378.1:20000-22500 GCA_029228515.1 Populus alba x Populus x berolinensis | reverse complement strand
AGATAGCAAGCCAGCAGGGGCTGTCCGCGCTGCCGATATTTCCCACCGCTGGCATCGCTGCCGCTGCCCCGGGCCCGAAGGCAGCCCCCCCGCGGGCAAGATAGCAAGCCAGCAGGGGCTGTCCGCGCTGCCGATATTTCCCACCGCTGGCATCGCTGCCGCTGCCACGGGCCCGAAGGCAGCCCCCCCCGGGCAAGATAGCAAGCCAGCAGGGGCTGTCCGCGCTGCCGATATTTCCCACCGCTGGCATCGCTGCCGCTGCCCCCGGCCCGAAGGCAGCCCCCCCGCGGGCAAGATAGCAAGCCAGCAGGGGCTGTCCGCGCTGCCGATATTTCCCACCGCTGGCATCGCTGCCGCTGCCACGGGCCCGAAGGCAGCCCCCCCGCGGGCAAGATAGCAAGCCAGCAGGGGCTGTCCGCGCTGCCGATATTTCCCACCGCTGGCATCGCTGCCGCTGCCACGGGCCCGAAGGCAGCCCCCCCGCGGGCAAGATAGCAAGCCAGCAGGGGCTGTCCGCGCTGCCGATATTTCCCACCGCTGGCATCGCTGCCGCTGCCACGGGCCCGAAGGCAGCCCCCCCGCGGGCAAGATAGCAAGCCAGCAGGGGCTGTCCGCGCTGCCGATATTTCCCACCGATGGCATCGCTGCCGCTGCCACGGGCCCGAAGGCAGCCCCCCCGCGGGCAAGATAGCAAGCCAGCAGGGGCTGTCCGCGCTGCCGATATTTCCCACCGCTGGCATCGCTGCCGCTGCCACGGGCCCGAAGGCAGCCCCCCCGCGGGCAAGATAGCAAGCCAGCAGGGGCTGTCCGCGCTGCCGATATTTCCCACCGCTGGCATCGCTGCCGCTGCCCCGGGCCCGAAGGCAGCCCCCCCGCGGGCAAGATAGCAAGCCAGCAGGGGCTGTCCGCGCTGCCGATATTTCCCACCGCTGGCATCGCTGCCGCTGCCACGGGCCCGAAGGCAGCCCCCCCGCGGGCAAGATAGCAAGCCAGCAGGGGCTGTCCGCGCTGCCGATATTTCCCACCGCTGGCATCGCTGCCGCTGCCCCGGGCCCGAAGGCAGCCCCCCCGCGGCAAGATAGCAAGCCAGCAGGGGCTGTCCGCGCTGCCGATATTTCCCACCGCTGGCATCGCTGCCGCTGCCACGGGCCCGAAGGCAGCCCCCCCGCGGGCAAGATAGCAAGCCAGCAGGGGCTGTCCGCGCTGCCGATATTTCCCACCGCTGGCATCGCTGCCGCTGCCACGGGCCCGAAGGCAGCCCCCCCGCGGGCAAGATAGCAAGCCAGCAGGGGCTGTCCGCGCTGCCGATATTTCCCACCGCTGGCATCGCTGCCGCTGCCACGGGCCCGAAGGCAGCCCCCCCGCGGGCAAGATAGCAAGCCAGCAGGGGCTGTCCGCGCTGCCGATATTTCCCACCGCTGGCATCGCTGCCGCTGCCACGGGCCCGAAGGCAGCCCCCCCGCGGGCAAGATAGCAAGCCAGCAGGGGCTGTCCGCGCTGCCGATATTTCCCACCGCTGGCATCGCTGCCGCTGCCACGGGCCCGAAGGCAGCCCCCCCGCGGGCAAGATAGCAAGCCAGCAGGGGCTGTCCGCGCTGCCGATATTTCCCACCGCTGGCATCGCTGCCGCTGCCCCGGGCCCGAAGGCAGCCCCCCCGCGGGCAAGATAGCAAGCCAGCAGGGGCTGTCCGCGCTGCCGATATTTCCCACCGCTGGCATCGCTGCCGCTGCCACGGGCCCGAAGGCAGCCCCCCCGCGGGCAAGATAGCAAGCCAGCAGGGGCTGTCCGCGCTGCCGATATTTCCCACCGCTGGCATCGCTGCCGCTGCCACGGGCCCGAAGGCAGCCCCCCCGCGGGCAAGATAGCAAGCCAGCAGGGGCTGTCCGCGCTGCCGATATTTCCCACCGCTGGCATCGCTCCCGCTGCCACGGGCCCGAAGGCAGCCCCCCCGCGGGCAAGATAGCAAGCCAGCAGGGGCTGTCCGCGCTGCCGATATTTCCCACCGCTGGCATCGCTGCCGCTGCCCCGGGCCCGAAGGCAGCCCCCCCGCGGGCAAGATAGCAAGCCAGCAGGGGCTGTCCGCGCTGCCGATATTTCCCACCGCTGGCATCGCTGCCGCTGCCACGGCCCGAAGGCAGCCCCCCCGCGGGCAAGATAGCAAGCCAGCAGGGGCTGTCCGCGCTGCCGATATTTCCCACCGCTGGCATCGCTCCCACCGCTGGCATCGCTGCCGCTGCCCCGGCCCGAAGGCACCCCCCCGCGGGCAAGATAGCAAGCCAGCAGGGGCTGTCCGCGCTGCCGATATTTCCCACCGCTGGCATCGCTGCCGCTGCCCCGGCCCGACGGCAGCCCCCCCGCGGGCAAGATAGCAAGCCAGCAGGGGCTGTCCCCGCGTCAGCCCCCGTTGCCGTGAGCCTACCCCCTAGACGAATTTTCCTGCCAGGCCTGGCCAGCCCAGCGTCCAGCCCGTGTTCGTCAACAAATCTGCGCTGCCGATTT
>JAQIZT010000378.1:5000-10000 GCA_029228515.1 Populus alba x Populus x berolinensis | reverse complement strand
AACTCCGGGGAACGTCGCCGTTTACGTAGCGCCATGCCGTCTTGGGCGCGAGTTGGGGCTGCCAGACACCTTGGCACTGAGGGGAATCCTGTTTAAGGGTCCCCACGCCCGAGACTCGCGGATAAGGCAGCCCCCCCGCACCAACGCGCCCAACGGCGTGCGAGCGGGTGACGGGAAGGGATTCCGGCCACCGCCACCGGGACGTCAACCCACGCGGCAGAGCTGAGAGTGGGCGCGCGTCGGCTGCCAGCACCTTCGGAACGAGCCGCGGCTTGTTAAGGCCACCACGCGCCCACGCCGCGGAATACCGTCAGCCCCAACTGCGCCCAACGGCTTGGAGCGGGGTCCCGGGGACAGGTGGACAAGGAATCAGTAGACGGTCGCGCCATGAAAGCCGTTGGGCGCAGTTGGTGCTGGCCTATTGGTTGGGCACGTAGCTCTTGGCAAATCAGAGTGCGGTGTCGTCGCCCACGCAGCCGCGGATAAGCAAGTCCCGCCAACGCTGCCCAACCCGGCTTGGAGCGGGTCACAGGGACAGGTGCGGCCGGAATCGGGTCGTCGCCGGCCGGAAAAACGGGTCATCGATGGCCGGCGTTACTTCGGGTCCATGAGGCCCCCCACGTTTAGTCCGAGTATAGCAGCATGCATGCGCCCACAAATCCCCGCGGTCAGTCCTATGGGCGCCAGCCAGCGCGCCCCATGGCCAGTCAGGGGGCACCCCCCTAAAGAGCTATAAGTAGTTTATAGCAGCTCTGGCAGGGGTATGACACTACTGAGGTCACAGTCTTTCACCCCCCCTCTAAAAAATTCATTTCTTGGTATTTTTGAGCTGAAAATTTTGCACAATATGGCTGGCAAAAAATTCCAATCCTAACTTTATAATATTTTCCCAGATTTTTTGCGAGGTCGGGAAGTATTTTATTTTTTATTTTGCTACCATTAAAAATCAAGGAAATACGCAAAAATAAGGGAGAACCGGCCCGGAATGACCCCAAATTTGGCTGGCTGCCTCACAAAAAATATAGGCTGGATTTTTACTGGAATTTGGTTTCATAGTGGAACGCACGACGTTTTTCTTGGCGGGATGCGAAGGAAAACCGGCAGCGCGCATTGCTCCATGCGGCCAGCGACGTCTGGTGCTGGCCCCAGCAGCGCCTAGACCTCTTCCCGCGCGGGCGGGCAGGCAAGAGCGCAGCTGCCCCGGGCCCGGAAGGCAGCCCCCCCGCGGGCAAAGATAGCAAGCCAGCAGGGCGCTGTCCGCGCTGGCCGATATTTCCCACCAGCTGGCATCGCCTGGACCCGCTGCCACGGGCCCGTAAGGCAGCCCCCCGCGGGCAAGATGAGCAAGCCATGCAGGGGGCTGTCCCGCGCTGCCGATTGATTTTCCACACCGCGGGCATCGCTGCCGCTGCCTACCGGGTCCCGAGTGGCAGCCCCCCCCCTGCGGGGCAAGGATAGCAACGCCTGCAGGGGCTGTCCCGCGCTGTCGATATTTTCCCACCGCTGGCATCAGCTGCCGCTGCCAACTGGCCCTGAAGGCTGCCCCCCCGCGGGCAAGATATGCAAGGCCTGGCAGGGCTGTCCGCGCTGGCCGAGTTATCCCACCGCTGGCATCGCTGGCCAGCTGCCACCGGGGCCCGGGAAGGGCAAGCCCCTCCGCGGTGCAAGATAGCAAGCCAGGCAGGGGCTGTCCGCGCTGCCGATATTTCCTCTAACCTCTGTCATCGCTGCCACGCTGCCGAACTGGCCCGAAGGCAGCCCCCCCGCGGGCAAGATTCAAGCCAGCAGGGGCTGTCCGCGCAGCCGATATTTACACACCGCTTGGCTATCGGCTGCCGCTGTCCACGGGCCCGAAGGGCAGCCGCCCCCCGCGGGTCAAAGATAGCAAGCCAGCAGGGGCTGTCCGCGCTGCCGATAATTCCCACCAGCTGGCATCGCTTGCCGCTGCCACGGGCCCGAAGGCAGCCCCCCCGCGGGGGGGAGGGGGTGGGTGGGGGGGAGGGGGGGGGGGGGGGTGGGGGGGGGGGGGGGGGGGGGGGGGGGGGGGGGTGGGGGGGTGGGGGGGGGGGGGGGGGGGGCGGGGGCAAGATAGCAAGCCAGGCAGGGGCTTGTCCGCGCTGCCGATATTTCCTCTCCGCTTGGCATCGCTGCCGCTGCCACGGGCCCGAATGCAGCCCCCCCCGCGGTCAAAGATAGCAATGCCAGCAGGGGCTAGTTCCGCGCTGCCGATATTTCCCACCGCTGGCATCGCTTGCCGATGCCACGGGCCCGAAGGCAGCCCCCCCGCGGGCAAGATAGCAAGCCAGCAGGGGCTGTCCTCGCTGCCGATATTTCCCACCGCTGGCATCGCTGCCGCTGCCCCGGGCCCGAAGGCAGCCCCCCGCGGGCAAGATAGCAAGCCAGCAGGGGCTGTCCGCGCTGCCGATATTTCCCACCGCTGGCATCGCTGCCGCTGCCACGGGCCCGAAGGCAGCCCCCCCGCGGCAAGATAGCAAGCCAGCAGGGGCTGTCCGCGCTGCCGATATTTCCCACCGCTGGCATCGCTGCCGCTGCCCCGGGCCCGAAGGCAGCCCCCCCGCGGGCAAGATAGCAAGCCCAGCAGGGGCTGTCTGCGCTGCCGATATTTCCCACCGCTGGCATCGCTGCCGCTGCCCGGGCCCGAAGGCAGCCCCCCCGGGCAAGATAGCAAGCCAGCAGGGGCTGTCCGCGCTGCCGATATTTCCCACCGCTGGCATCGCTGCCGCTGCCACGGGCCCGAAGGCAGCCCCCCCGCGGGCAAGATAGCAAGCCAGCAGGGGCTGTCCGCGCTGCCGATATTTCCCACCGCTGGCATCGCTGCCGCTGCCACGGGCCCGAAGGCAGCCCCCCCGCGGGCAAGATAGCAAGCCAGCAGGGGCTGTCCGCGCTGCCGATATTTCCCACCGCTGGCATCGCTGCCGCTGCCACGGGCCCGAAGGCAGCCCCCCCGCGGGCAAGATAGCAAGCCAGCAGGGGCTGTCCGCGCTGCCGATATTTCCCACCGCTGGCATCGCTGCCGCTGCCACGGGCCCGAAGGCAGCCCCCCCGCGGGCAAGATAGCAAGCCAGCAGGGGCTGTCCGCGCTGCCGATATTTTCCCACCGCTGGCATCGCTGCCGCTGCCACGGGCCCGAAGGCAGCCCCCCCGCGGGCAAGATAGCAAGCCAGCAGGGGCTGTCCGCGCTGCCGATATTTCCCACCGCTGGCATCGCTGCCGCTGCCACGGGCCCGAAGGCAGCCCCCCCGCGGGCAAGATAGCAAGCCAGCAGGGGCTGTCCGCGCTGCCGATATTTCCCACCGCTGGCATCGCTGCCGCTGCCCCGGGCCCTGAAGGCAGCCCCCCCGCGGGCAAGATAGCAAGCCAGCAGGGGCTGTCCGCGCTGCCGATATTTCCCACCGCTGGCATCGCTGCCGCTGCCACCGGCCCGAAGGCAGCCCCCCCGCGGCAAGATAGCAAGCCAGCAGGGCTGTCCGCGCTGCCGATATTTCCCACCGCTGGCATCGCTGCCGCTGCCACGGGCCCGAAGGCAAGCCCCCCGCGGGCAAGATAGCAAGCCAGCAGGGGCTGTCCGCGCTGCCGATATTTCCCACCGCTGGCATCGCTGCCGCTGCCCCGGGCCCGAAGGCAGCCCCCCGCGGGAAGATAGCAAGCCAGCAGGGGCTGTCCGCGCTGCCGATATTTCCCACCGCTGGCATCGCTGCCGCTGCCCCGGGCCCGAAGGCAGCCCCCCGCGGGCAAGATAGCAAGCCAGCAGGGGCTGTCCCCTGCTGCCGATATTTCCCACCGCTGGCATCGCTGCCGCTGCCCCGGGCCCGAAGGCAGCCCCCCCGCGGGCAAGATAGCAAGCCAGCAGGGGCTGTCCGCGCGCTGCCGATATTTCCCACCGCTGGCATCGCTGCCGCTGCCCCGGGCCCGACGGCAGCCCCCCCGCGGGCAAGATGCAAGCCAGCAGGGGCTGTCCCCGCGTCAGCCCCCGTTGCCGTGAGTCCTACCCCCTAGACGAATTTTCCTGCCAGGCCTGGCCAGCCCAGCGTCCAGCCCGTGTTCGTCAAACAAATCTGCGCTGCCGATTTTCCGCGACGGGCCTCCAGCGGCATTTACCCGCGCTGCCGATTTTTCCCACTGTTGTTATCGGCTGCCGCTGCCCAGCGTGTGCCTAGCCACACCCGCGCGGGGGGCAGGCAAGAGCGCAGGGGGCCAGGGCCCGAAGGCAGCCCCCCCGCGGGTAAGATAGCAAGGCAGCAGGGCTGTCCCCGCGTCAGCCCCCGTTGCGCAGCGCGGCAGGGGAACCACTGCCGCGCGCGCGCAGCGCGCCAATCGCCCAAGAGCCCAAGGGCCCCCAAGGGCCCCAGGCCCTCAGGCCCCAGGCCCCCAGGCCCCAGCGCCCCAGGCCCCAGCGCCCCAGCGCCCAGCGCGGGCGCGGGCGGGCGCGCGCGCGCGCGCGCGTTGTGATTTTTATAGGGCGGTGGTCGGAATCGGGTCGTCGCCGGCCGGGAAAACGGGTCATCGATGGCGGCGTTACTTCGGGCCGTGAGGCCCCCCACTTTAGTCCGAGCGTAGCAGCAGCCCCCGCGGCAGGCCTATGGGCGCCAGCCAGCGCGCCCCATGGCCACCCCCCTAAAGAGCTATAAGTGTTTATTGCAGCTCTGGCAGGGGTAGACACTACTAGGTCCCAGCTGTCACCCCCCCTCTAAAAAATTCATTTCTTGGTATTTTGAGCTGAAATTTTGCACATAGGTTGGCAAAAATCCAATCCACCTTTATAAATTTTCCCAGATTTTTTCGAGGTCGGGAAGTATTTTTTTTTATTTTCCTACCATTGAAAATCAAGGAAATACGCAAAAATAGGAACCGGCCCGGAATGACTCCCAAATTCGGCTGGCAGCCTCACAAAAATATGGCTGATTTTACTGGATTGGTTTCACGTGGAAAGCACGACGTTTTCTTGGCGGGATGCGGGAAAACCGGCAGCGCGCATGCGC
>JAQIZT010000377.1:0-27609 GCA_029228515.1 Populus alba x Populus x berolinensis | reverse complement strand
AAACGCTTTGACTCGGGAGTTTCGCATTCCGACTTCGATGCCCCGGTTGCCGAAATTCAGTTGCCTTTGAATTTCGGTGATCCCTCTTGAGCATGTATCTTCTGCTACTTTGTTCTAAACAATCACCACTATCCTTTCGCAAAGGGGGCGAAACCTTTTGGACTCGGTGAGTTTCGGCGCATTCCCGACTATACTCGATTGCTACACGTTTGTCAGAAAATTCAGTTTGCATTGAATTTCGGGTGAATTCCCTGTTGATCATGTATGCTTCTGCTACTTGTTCTACAGCTCACATCGTTCCCGCAAATGGCGAAAACGCTTTGACTCGTGAGATTCGCGACATTCCGACTTCGATGCCCCGTTGCTCGAAATTCAGTTGCCTTTGAATTTTTGGTGATGCCCTTTTGAGCATGGATGCTTCCTGCAACTTGTTCGACAGCAACCCTTCCTTCCGCAAAGGGCGAAACGCTTTGACTCGGTGAGTTTTCGCGGCGATTCCGACTTCGATGCCCCGGTTGCCAGAAATGTCAATTGCCTTTGAATTTTGGTGATCCCTCTTGAGCAATGTTATGCTTCTGCTACTTGTTCTACAGCTCACTTCCTTCTGCAAATGCTTAACGCTTTGACTCGGTGAGTTTCGCGGCATTCCGACGTCAATGCCTCCGGAGGCCAAAATTCAACTGCCTTTGAATTTCAGTGATCCCATTTGAGCAAATATGCATCCAGCTACTTATTATTATGATACATCACACTTCCTTCCGGCAAAGGGCGAAACGCTTTGACTCGGTGAGTTTTCGCGGCAATTCCTACTTTCCGATGCAACCGGTTGCCGAAATTCAATTGCATTTGAATTTCGTGTGATCCCTTTTTGAGCCTGTATGCTTCTACTACTTGACTACATCACACTTCCTTCCGCATAGGGCCGAAAAGCTATGACTACTTGAGTTTCGCGGCATTCCAACTTCGATGCCTCCCGGTTGCCCGAAATTCAGTTGCCTTTGAATTAGTCGGGTGATTCCCTGTTGAGCATGTTTACTATCAGCTACTTGGTCTACAGCTCACTTCCTTCCGCAAAAGCTGAACGCATATGACTCGGTGAGTTTCGCGGCATTCCGACTTCGATGCCCAGATTGCCGAAATTCATTTGCCTTTGAATTTCGGGTGATCCCTTTTGAGCATGTATGCTTCTGCTACTTGTTCTACAGCTCACTTCCTTCTGCAAATGGCTTAACGCTTTGACTCGGTGAGTTTCGCGGCATTCCGACTTCAATGCCCCGGTGGCCAAAATTCAGATGCCTTTGAATTTCAGGTGATCCCTTTTGAGCAAGTATGCTTCTGCTACTTATTATACATCACACTTCCTTCCGTAAAAGGCGAAACGCTTTGACTCGGTGAGTTTCGCGGCATTCCGACTTCGATGCCCCGGTTGCCGAAATTCACTTGCCTTTGAATTTTGGGTGATCCCTCTTGAGCATGTATGCTTCTGCTACTTGTTCTACAGCTCACTTCCTTCTTCCTGCAATGATCATTAACGCTTTGACTCGGTGAGTTTCGCGGCATTCCGACATCAATTGCCCCGGTGGTCGAAATTCAGATGCCTTTGAATTTCAGTGATCCCTTTTGATCAAGTATGCATTCTGCTACTTATTAAACATCACACTCTCCTATCCTTCCCAACAAGGGCGAAACGCTTTGACTCGGTGAGTTTCGCGGTCATTCCGACTTCGATGCACCGGATTGCCGAAATTCAGTTGCATTTGAATTTCGTGTGATCCCTTTTTGAGCCTGTATGCTTCTACTACTTGTTCTACTTCACACTTCCTTCCGCAAAAGGGCGAAAAAGCTTTGACTCGGTGATTTTACGCGGCATTTCGACTTCGATGCCCCGGTTGCCGAAATTCAGTTGCCTTTGGAATTTCGGGTGATCCCTGTTGAGCATGTATACTTCTAGCTACCTTTGGTCTACAGCTCACGGTTCCTTCCGCAAATGGCGAAAACGCATTTGACATCGGTGAGTTTCGCGACATTCCGACTACAGATGCCCAGATTTGCGAAATTCATTTGCCTTTGAATTTCGGGTGATTCCTTTTGAGCAAGTATGCTTCTGCTACTTGTTCTAACAGCCTTCACTTTCCTTCCGCAAAAGGCGAAACGCTTTGACTCGGTGAGTTTCGCGGCATTCCGACTTCGATGCCCCGGTTGCCGAAATTCAGTTGCCTTTGAATTTCGGGTGATCCCTCTTGAGCATGTATGCTTCTGCTACTTGTTCTACATCACACTTCCTCCGCAAAGGCGAAACGCTTTGACTCGGTGAGTTTCGCGGCATTCCGACTTCGATGCCCCGGTTGCCGAAATTCAGTTGCCTTTGAATTTCGGGTGATCCCTCTTGAGCATGTATGCTTCTGCTACTTGTTCTACATCACACTTCCTTCCGCAAACGGCGAAACGCTTTGACTCGGTGAGTTTCGCGGCATTCCGACTTCGATGCCCCGGTTGCCGAAATTCAGTTGCCTTTGAATTTCGGGTGATCCCTCTTGAGCATGTATGCTTCTGCTACTTGTTCTACATCACACTTCTTCCGCAAACGGCGAAACGCTTTGACTGGTGAGTTTCGCGGCATTCCGACTTCGATGCCCCGGTTGCCGAAATTCAGTTGCCTTTGAATTTCGGGTGATCCCTCTTGAGCATGTATGCTTCTTCTACTTTTCTACATCACACTTCTTCCGCAAACGGCGAAACGCTTTGACTCGGTGAGTTTCGCGGCATTCCGACTTCGATGCCCGGTTGCCGAAATTCAGTTGCCTTTGAATTTCGGGTGATCCCTCTTGAGCATGTATGCTTCTGCTACTTGTTCTACATCACACTTCCTTCCGCAAACGGCGAAACGCTTTGACTCGGTGAGTTTCGCGGCATTCCGACTTCGATGCCCCGTTGCCGAAATTCAGTTGCCTTTGAATTTCGGGTGATCCCTCTTGAGCATGTATGCTTCTGCTACTTGTTCTACATCACACTTCTTCCGCAAAGCGAAACGCTTTGACTGGTGAGTTTCGCGGCATTCCGACTTCGATGCCCCGGTTGCCGAAATTCAGTTGCCTTTGAATTTCGGGTGATCCCTCTTGAGCATGTATGCTTCTGCTACTGTTCTACATCAACTTCCTTCCGCAAACGGCGAAACGCTTTGACTCGGTGAGTTTCGCGGCATTCCGACTTCGATGCCCCGGTTGCCGAAATTCAGTTGCCTTTGAATTTCGGGTGATCCCTCTTGAGCATGTATGCTTCTGCTACTTGTTCTACATCAACACTTCCTTCCGCAAACGGCGAAACGCTTTGACTCTGAGTTTCGCGGCATTCCGACTTCGATGCCCCGGTTGCCGAAATTCAGTTGCCTTTGAATTTCGGGTGATCCCTCTTGAGCATGTATGCTTCTGCTACTTGTTCTACATCACACTTCTTCCGCAAACGCGAAACGCTTTGACTCGGTGAGTTTCGCGGCATCCGACTTTCGATGCCCCGTTGCCGAAATTCAGTTGCCTTTGAATTTCGGGTGATCCCTCTTGAGCATGTATGCTTCTGCTACTTGTTCTACATCACACTTCTTCCGCAAACGGCGAAACGCTTTGACTCGGTGAGTTTCGCGGCATTCCGACTTCGATGCCCCGGTTGCCGAAATTCAGTTGCCTTTGAATTTCGGGTGATCCCTCTTGAGCATGTATGCTTCTGCTACTTGTTCTACATCACACTTCCTTCCGCAAACGGCGAAACGCTTTGACTCGGTGAGTTTCGCGGCATTCCGACTTCGATGCCCCGGTTGCCGAAATTCAGTTGCCTTTGAATTTCGGGTGATCCCTCTTGAGCATGTATGCTTCTGCTACTTGTTCTACATCACACTTCTTCCGCAAAGCGAAACGCTTTGACTCGGTGAGTTTCGCGGCATTCCGACTTCGATGCCCCGGTTGCCGAAATTCAGTTGCCTTTGAATTTCGGGTGATCCCTCTTGAGCATGTATGCTTCTGCTACTTGTTCTACATCACACTACTTCCTTCCGCAAACGGCGAAACGCTTTGACTCGGTGAGTTTCGCGGCATTCCGACTTCGATGCCCCGTTGCCGAAATTCAGTTGCCTTTGAATTTCGGGATCCCTCTTGAGCATGTATGCTTCTGCTACTTGTTCTACATCACACTTCTTCCGCAAACGGCGAAACGCTTTGACTCGTGAGTTTCGCGGCATCCGACTTCGATGCCCCGTTGCCGAAATTCAGTTGCCTTTGAATTTCGGGTGATCCCTCTTGAGCATGTATGCTTCTGCTACTTGTTCTACATCACACTTCTTCCGCAAACGCGAAACGCTTTGACTCGGTGAGTTTCGCGGCATTCCGACTTCGATGCCCCGGTTGCCGAAATTCAGTTGCCTTTGAATTTCGGGTGATCCCTCTTGAGCATGTATGCTTCTGCTACTTGTTCTACATCACACTTCTTCCGCAAACGGCGAAACGCTTTGACTCGGTGTTTCGCGGCATTCCGACTTCGATGCCCCGTTGCCGAAATTCAGTTGCCTTTGAATTTCGGGTGATCCCTCTTGAGCATGTATGCTTCTGCTACTTGTTCTACATCAGACTTCTTCCGCAAACGGCGAAACGCTTTGACTCGGTGAGTTTCGCGGCATTCCGACTTCGATGCCCCGGTTGCCGAAATTCAGTTGCCTTTGAATTTCGGGTGATCCCTCTTGAGCATGTATGCTTCTGCTACTTGTTCTACATCACACTTCTTCCGCAAACGGCGAACGCTTTGACTCGTGAGTTTCGCGGCATTCCGACTTCGATGCCCCGTTGCCGAAATTCAGTTGCCTTTGAATTTCGGGTGATCCCTCTTGAGCATGTATGCTTCTGCTACTTGTTCTACATCACACTTCTTCCGCAAACAGCGAAACGCTTTGACTCGGTGAGTTTCGCGGCATTCCGACTTCGATGCCCCGGTTGCCGAAATTCAGTTGCCTTTGAATTTCGGGTGATCCCTCTTGAGCATGTATGCTTCTGCTACTTGTTCTACATCACACTTCTTCCGCAAACGGCGAAACGCTTTGACTCGGTGAGTTTCGCGGCATTCCGACTTCGATGCCCCGGTTGCCGAAATTCAGTTGCCTTTGAATTTCGGGTGATCCCTCTTGAGCATGTATGCTTCTGCTACTTGTTCTACATCAACTTCCTTCCGCAAAGGCGAAACGCTTTGACTCGGTGAGTTTCGCGGCATTCCGACTTCGATGCCCCGGTTGCCGAAATTCAGTTGCCTTTGAATTTCGGGTGATCCCTCTTGAGCATGTATGCTTCTGCTACTTGTTCTACATCACACTTCCTTCCGCAAAGGCGAAACGCTTTGACTCGGTGAGTTTCGCGGCATTCCGACTTCGATGCCCCGTTGCCGAAATTCAGTTGCCTTTGAATTTCGGGTGATCCCTCTTGAGCATGTATGCTTCTGCTACTTGTTCTACATCACACTTCTCTCCGCAAACGGCGAAACGCTTTGACTCGGTGAGTTTCGCGGCATTCCGACTTCGATGCCCCGGTTGCCGAAATTCAGTTGCCTTTGAATTTCGGTGATCCCTCTTGAGCATGTATGCTTCTGCTACTTGTTCTACATCACACTTCTCTTCCGCAAACGGCGAAACGCTTTGACTCGGTGAGTTTCGCGGCATTCCGACTTCGATGCCCCGGTTGCCGAAATTCAGTTGCCTTTGAATTTCGGGTGATCCCTCTTGAGCATGTATGCTTCTGCTACTTGTTCTACATCACACTTCTCTTCCGCAAAGGCGAAACGCTTTGACTCGGTGAGTTTCGCGGCATTCCGACTTCGATGCCCCGGTTGCCGAAATTCAGTTGCCTTTGAATTTCGGGTGATCCCTCTTGAGCATGTATGCTTCTGCTACTTGTTCTACATCACACACTTCTTCCGCAAACGGCGAAACGCTTTGACTCGGTGAGTTTCGCGGCATTCCGACTTCGATGCCCCGGTTGCCGAAATTCAGTTGCCTTTGAATTTCGGGTGATCCCTCTTGAGCATGTATGCTTCTGCTACTTGTTCTACATCAGACTTCTTCCGCAAACGGCGAAACGCTTTGACCGGTGAGTTTCGCGGCATTCCGACTTCGATGCCCCGGTTGCCGAAATTCAGTTGCCTTTGAATTTCGGGTGATCCCTCTTGAGCATGTATGCTTCTGCTACTTGTTCTACATCAGACTTCCTTCCAAAACGGCGAAACGCTTTGACTCGGTGAGTTTCGCGGCATTCCGACTTCGATGCCCCGGTTGCCGAAATTCAGTTGCCTTTGAATTTCGGGTGATCCCTCTTGAGCATGTATGCTTCTGCTACTTGTTCTACATCACACTTCTTCCGCAAACGGCGAAACGCTTTGACTCGGTGAGTTTCGCGGCATTCCGACTTCGATGCCCCGGTTGCCGAAATTCAGTTGCCTTTGAATTTCGGGTGATCCCTCTTGAGCATGTATGCTTCTGCTACTTGTTCTACATCACACTTCCTTCCGCAAACGGCGAAACGCTTTGACTCGGTGAGTTTCGCGGCATTCCGACTTCGATGCCCCGGTTGCCGAAATTCAGTTGCCTTTGAATTTCGGGTGATCCCTCTTGAGCATGTATGCTTCTGCTACTTGTTCTACATCACACTTCTTCCGCAAAGGCGAAACGCTTTGACTCGGTGAGTTTCGCGGCATTCCGACTTCGATGCCCCGTTTGCCGAAATTCAGTTGCCTTTGAATTTCGGGTGATCCCTCTTGAGCATGTATGCTTCTGCTACTTGTTCTACATCACACTCCTTCCGCAAACGGCGAAACGCTTTGACTCGGTGAGTTTCGCGGCATTCCGACTTCGATGCCCCGGTTGCCGAAATTCAGTTGCCTTTGAATTTCGGGTGATCCCTCTTGAGCATGTATGCTTCTGCTACTTGTTCTACATCACACTTCTTCCGCAAACGGAAACGCTTTGACTCGGTGAGTTTCGCGGCATTCCGACTTCGATGCCCCGTTGCCGAAATTCAGTTGCCTTTGAATTTCGGGTGATCCCTCTTGAGCATGTATGCTTCTGCTACTTGTTCTACATCACACTTCTTCCGCAAACGGCGAAACGCTTTGACTCGGTGAGTTTCGCGGCATTCCGACTTCGATGCCCCGTTTGCGGAAATTCAGTTGCCTTTGAATTTCGGGTGATCCCTCTTGAGCATGTATGCTTCTGCTACTTGTTCTACATCACACTTCTTCCGCAAACAACGAAACGCTTTGACTCGGTGAGTTTCGCGGCATTCCGACTTCGATGCCCCGTTGCCGAAATTCAGTTGCCTTTGAATTTCGGGTGATCCCTCTTGAGCATGTATGCTTCTGCTACTTGTTCTACATCACACTTCCTTCCGCAAAGGCGAAACGCTTTGACTCGGTGAGTTTCGCGGCATTCCGACTTCGATGCCCCGTTGCCGAAATTCAGTTGCCTTTGAATTTCGGGTGATCCCTCTTGAGCATGTATGCTTCTGCTACTTGTTCTACATCACACTTCTTCCGCAAAGGCGAACGCTTTGACTCGGTGAGTTTCGCGGCATTCCGACTTCGATGCCCCGGTTGCCGAAATTCAGTTGCCTTTGAATTTCGGGTGATCCCTCTTGAGCATGTATGCTTCTGCTACTTGTTCTACATCACACTTCTTCCGCAAACGGCGAACGCTTTGACTCGGTGAGTTTCGCGGCATTCCGACTTCGATGCCCCGGTTGCCGAAATTCAGTTGCCTTTGAATTTCGGGTGATCCCTCTTGAGCATGTATGCTTCTGCTACTTGTTCTACATCACACTTCTTCCCGCAAACGGCGAAACGCTTTGACTCGGTGAGTTTCGCGGCATTCCGACTTCGATGCCCCGGTTGCCGAAATTCAGTTGCCTTTGAATTTCGGGTGATCCCTCTTGAGCATGTATGCTTCTGCTACTTGTTCTACATCACACTTTCTTCCGCAAACGGCGAAACGCTTTGACTCGGTGAGTTTCGCGGCATTCCGACTTCGATGCCCGGTTGCCGAAATTCAGTTGCCTTTGAATTTCGGTGATCCCTCTTGAGCATGTATTCTGCTACTTGTTCTACATCACACTCTCCCCGCAAACAGCGAAACGCTTTGACTCGGTGAGTTTCGCGGCATTCCGACTTCGATGCCCGTTTGCCGAAATTCAGTTGCCTTTGAATTTCGGGTGATCCCTCTTGAGCATGTATGCTTCTGCTACTTGTTCTACATCACACTTCTTCCGCAAACGGCGAAACGCTTTGACTCGTGAGTTTCGCGGCATTCCGACTTCGATGCCCCGGTTGCCGAAATTCAGTTGCCTTTGAATTTCGGGTGATCCCTCTTGAGCATGTATGCTTCTGCTACTTGTTCTACATCAACTTCTTCCGCAAACGGCGAAACGCTTTGACTCGGTGAGTTTCGCGGCATTCCGACTTCGATGCCCCGGTTGCCGAAATTCAGTTGCCTTTGAATTTCGGGTGATCCCTCTTGAGCATGTATGCTTCTGCTACTTGTTCTACATCAACTTCCTTCCGCAAAGGCGAAACGCTTTGACTCGGTGAGTTTCGCGGCATTCCGACTTCGATGCCCCGGTTGCCGAAATTCAGTTGCCTTTGAATTTCGGGTGATCCCTCTTGAGCATGTATGCTTCTGCTACTTGTTCTACATCACACTTCTTCCGCAAAGGCGAAACGCTTTGACTCGGTGAGTTTCGCGGCATTCCGACTTCGATGCCCCGGTTGCCGAAATTCAGTTGCCTTTGAATTTCGGGTGATCCCTCTTGAGCATGTATGCTTCTGCTACTTGTTCTACATCACACTTCCTTCCGCAAAGGCGAAACGCTTTGACTCGGTGAGTTTCGCGGCATTCCGACTTCGATGCCCCGGTTGCCGAAATTCAGTTGCCTTTGAATTTCGGGTGATCCCTCTTGAGCATGTATGCTTCTGCTACTTGTTCTACATCACACTTCTTCCGCAAACGGCGAACGCTTTGACTCGGTGAGTTTCGCGGCATTCCGACTTCGATGCCCCGTTGCCGAAATTCAGTTGCCTTTGAATTTCGGGTGATCCCTCTTGAGCATGTATGCTTCTGCTACTTGTTCTACATCACACTTCTTCCGCAAACGGCGAAACGCTTTGACTCGGTGAGTTTCGCGGCATTCCGACTTCGATGCCCCGGTTGCCGAAATTCAGTTGCCTTTGAATTTCGGGTGATCCCTCTTGAGCATGTATGCTTCTGCTACTTGTTCTACATCACACTTCTTCCGCAAAGCGAAACGCTTTGACTCGGTGAGTTTCGCGGCATTCCGACTTCGATGCCCCGGTTGCCGAAATTCAGTTGCCTTTGAATTTCGGGTGATCCCTCTTGAGCATGTATGCTTCTGCTACTTGTTCTACATCAGACTTCCTTCCGCAAACGGCGAAACGCTTTGACTCGGTGAGTTTCGCGGCATTCCGACTTCGATGCCCCGTTGCCGAAATTCAGTTGCCTTTGAATTTCGGGTGATCCCTCTTGAGCATGTATGCTTCTGCTACTTGTTCTACATCACACTTCCTTCCGCAAACGGCGAAACGCTTTGACTCGGTGAGTTTCGCGGCATTCCGACTTCGATGCCCCGGTTGCCGAAATTCAGTTGCCTTTGAATTTCGGGTGATCCCTCTTGAGCATGTATGCTTCTGCTACTTGTTCTACATCACACTTCCTTCCGCAAACGGCGAAACGCTTTGACTCGGTGAGTTTCGCGGCATTCCGACTTCGATGCCCCGTTGCCGAAATTCAGTTGCCTTTGAATTTCGGGTGATCCCTCTTGAGCATGTATGCTTCTGCTACTTGTTCTACATCACACTTCCTTCCGCAAAGGCGAAACGCTTTGACTCGGTGAGTTTCGCGGCATTCCGACTTCGATGCCCCGGTTGCCGAAATTCAGTTGCCTTTGAATTTCGGGTGATCCCTCTTGAGCATGTATGCTTCTGCTACTTGTTCTACATCACACTTCCTTCCGCAAACGGCGAAACGCTTTGACTCGGTGAGTTTCGCGGCATTCCGACTTCGATGCCCCGGTTGCCGAAATTCAGTTGCCTTTGAATTTCGGGTGATCCCTCTTGAGCATGTATGCTTCTGCTACTTGTTCTACATCACACTTCCTTCCGCAAACGGCGAAACGCTTTGACTCGGTGAGTTTCGCGGCATTCCGACTTCGATGCCCCGGTTGCCGAAATTCAGTTGCCTTTGAATTTCGGGTGATCCCTCTTGAGCATGTATGCTTCTGCTACTTGTTCTACATCACACTTCCTTCCGCAAAGGCGAAACGCTTTGACTCGGTGAGTTTCGCGGCATTCCGACTTCGATGCCCCGGTTGCCGAAATTCAGTTGCCTTTGAATTTCGGGTGATCCCTCTTGAGCATGTATGCTTCTGCTACTTGTTCTACATCACACTTCCTTCCGCAAACGGCGAAACGCTTTGACTCGGTGAGTTTCGCGGCATTCCGACTTCGATGCCCCGGTTGCCGAAATTCAGTTGCCTTTGAATTTCGGGTGATCCCTCTTGAGCATGTATGCTTCTGCTACTTGTTCTACATCACACTTCTTCCGCAAACGGCGAAACGCTTTGACTCGGTGAGTTTCGCGGCATTCCGACTTCGATGCCCCGGTTGCCGAAATTCAGTTGCCTTTGAATTTCGGGTGATCCCTCTTGAGCATGTATGCTTCTGCTACTTGTTCTACATCACACTTCTTCCGCAAACGGCGAAACGCTTTGACTCGGTGAGTTTCGCGGCATTCCGACTTCGATGCCCCGGTTGCCGAAATTCAGTTGCCTTTGAATTTCGGGTGATCCCTCTTGAGCATGTATGCTTCTGCTACTTGTTCTACATCAGACTTCTTCCGCAAACGGCGAAACGCTTTGACTCGGTGAGTTTCGCGGCATTCCGACTTCGATGCCCCGGTTGCCGAAATTCAGTTGCCTTTGAATTTCGGGTGATCCCTCTTGAGCATGTATGCTTCTGCTACTTGTTCTACATCACACTTCCTTCCGCAAACGGCGAAACGCTTTGACTCGGTGAGTTTCGCGGCATTCCGACTTCGATGCCCCGGTTGCCGAAATTCAGTTGCCTTTGAATTTCGGGTGATCCCTCTTGAGCATGTATGCTTCTGCTACTTGTTCTACATCACACTTCCTTCCGCAAACGGCGAAACGCTTTGACTCGGTGAGTTTCGCGGCATTCCGACTTCGATGCCCCGGTTGCCGAAATTCAGTTGCCTTTGAATTTCGGGTGATCCCTCTTGAGCATGTATGCTTCTGCTACTTGTTCTACATCACACTTCTTCCGCAAACGGCGAAACGCTTTGACTCGGTGAGTTTCGCGGCATTCCGACTTCGATGCCCCGGTTGCCGAAATTCAGTTGCCTTTGAATTTCGGGTGATCCCTCTTGAGCATGTATGCTTCTGCTACTTGTTCTACATCACACTTCTTCCGCAAACGGCGAAACGCTTTGACTCGGTGAGTTTCGCGGCATTCCGACTTCGATGCCCCGGTTGCCGAAATTCAGTTGCCTTTGAATTTCGGGTGATCCCTCTTGAGCATGTATGCTTCTGCTACTTGTTCTACATCACACTTCCTTCCGCAAACGGCGAAACGCTTTGACTCGGTGAGTTTCGCGGCATTCCGACTTCGATGCCCCGGTTGCCGAAATTCAGTTGCCTTTGAATTTCGGGTGATCCCTCTTGAGCATGTATGCTTCTGCTACTTGTTCTACATCACACTTCCTTCCGCAAACGGCGAAACGCTTTGACTCGGTGAGTTTCGCGGCATTCCGACTTCGATGCCCCGGTTGCCGAAATTCAGTTGCCTTTGAATTTCGGGTGATCCCTCTTGAGCATGTATGCTTCTGCTACTTGTTCTACATCACACTTCCTTCCGCAAACGGCGAAACGCTTTGACTCGGTGAGTTTCGCGGCATTCCGACTTCGATGCCCCGGTTGCCGAAATTCAGTTGCCTTTGAATTTCGGGTGATCCCTCTTGAGCATGTATGCTTCTGCTACTTGTTCTACATCACACTTCCTTCCGCAAACGGCGAAACGCTTTGACTCGGTGAGTTTCGCGGCATTCCGACTTCGATGCCCCGGTTGCCGAAATTCAGTTGCCTTTGAATTTCGGGTGATCCCTCTTGAGCATGTATGCTTCTGCTACTTGTTCTACATCACACTTCCTTCCGCAAACGGCGAAACGCTTTGACTCGGTGAGTTTCGCGGCATTCCGACTTCGATGCCCCGGTTGCCGAAATTCAGTTGCCTTTGAATTTCGGGTGATCCCTCTTGAGCATGTATGCTTCTGCTACTTGTTCTACATCACACTTCCTTCCGCAAACGGCGAAACGCTTTGACTCGGTGAGTTTCGCGGCATTCCGACTTCGATGCCCCGTTTGCCGAAATTCAGTTGCCTTTGAATTTCGGGTGATCCCTCTTGAGCATGTATGCTTCTGCTACTTGTTCTACATCACACTTCCTTCCGCAAACGGCGAAACGCTTTGACTCGGTGAGTTTCGCGGCATTCCGACTTCGATGCCCCGGTTGCCGAAATTCAGTTGCCTTTGAATTTCGGGTGATCCCTCTTGAGCATGTATGCTTCTGCTACTTGTTCTACATCACACTTCCTTCCGCAAACGGCGAAACGCTTTGACTCGGTGAGTTTCGCGGCATTCCGACTTCGATGCCCCGTTGCCGAAATTCAGTTGCCTTTGAATTTCGGGTGATCCCTCTTGAGCATGTATGCTTCTGCTACTTGTTCTACATCACACTTCTTCCGCAAACGGCGAAACGCTTTGACTCGGTGAGTTTCGCGGCATTCCGACTTCGATGCCCCGGTTGCCGAAATTCAGTTGCCTTTGAATTTCGGGTGATCCCTCTTGAGCATGTATGCTTCTGCTACTTGTTCTACATCACACTTCCTTCCGCAAACGGCGAAACGCTTTGACTCGGTGAGTTTCGCGGCATTCCGACTTCGATGCCCCGGTTGCCGAAATTCAGTTGCCTTTGAATTTCGGGTGATCCCTCTTGAGCATGTATGCTTCTGCTACTTGTTCTACATCACACTTCCTTCCGCAAACGGCGAAACGCTTTGACTCGGTGAGTTTCGCGGCATTCCGACTTCGATGCCCCGGTTGCCGAAATTCAGTTGCCTTTGAATTTCGGGTGATCCCTCTTGAGCATGTATGCTTCTGCTACTTGTTCTACATCACACTTCCTTCCGCAAACGGCGAAACGCTTTGACTCGGTGAGTTTCGCGGCATTCCGACTTCGATGCCCCGGTTGCCGAAATTCAGTTGCCTTTGAATTTCGGGTGATCCCTCTTGAGCATGTATGCTTCTGCTACTTGTTCTACATCACACTTCCTTCCGCAAACGGCGAAACGCTTTGACTCGGTGAGTTTCGCGGCATTCCGACTTCGATGCCCCGGTTGCCGAAATTCAGTTGCCTTTGAATTTCGGGTGATCCCTCTTGAGCATGTATGCTTCTGCTACTTGTTCTACATCACACTTCTTCCGCAAACGGCGAAACGCTTTGACTCGGTGAGTTTCGCGGCATTCCGACTTCGATGCCCCGGTTGCCGAAATTCAGTTGCCTTTGAATTTCGGGTGATCCCTCTTGAGCATGTATGCTTCTGCTACTTGTTCTACATCACACTTCTTCCGCAAACGGCGAAACGCTTTGACTCGGTGAGTTTCGCGGCATTCCGACTTCGATGCCCCGGTTGCCGAAATTCAGTTGCCTTTGAATTTCGGGTGATCCCTCTTGAGCATGTATGCTTCTGCTACTTGTTCTACATCACACTTCCTTCCGCAAACGGCGAAACGCTTTGACTCGGTGAGTTTCGCGGCATTCCGACTTCGATGCCCCGGTTGCCGAAATTCAGTTGCCTTTGAATTTCGGGTGATCCCTCTTGAGCATGTATGCTTCTGCTACTTGTTCTACATCACACTTCCTTCCGCAAACGGCGAAACGCTTTGACTCGGTGAGTTTCGCGGCATTCCGACTTCGATGCCCCGGTTGCCGAAATTCAGTTGCCTTTGAATTTCGGGTGATCCCTCTTGAGCATGTATGCTTCTGCTACTTGTTCTACATCACACTTCTTCCGCAAACGGCGAAACGCTTTGACTCGGTGAGTTTCGCGGCATTCCGACTTCGATGCCCCGGTTGCCGAAATTCAGTTGCCTTTGAATTTCGGGTGATCCCTCTTGAGCATGTATGCTTCTGCTACTTGTTCTACATCACACTTCCTTCCGCAAACGGCGAAACGCTTTGACTCGGTGAGTTTCGCGGCATTCCGACTTCGATGCCCCGGTTGCCGAAATTCAGTTGCCTTTGAATTTCGGGTGATCCCTCTTGAGCATGTATGCTTCTGCTACTTGTTCTACATCACACTTCCTTCCGCAAACGGCGAAACGCTTTGACTCGGTGAGTTTCGCGGCATTCCGACTTCGATGCCCCGGTTGCCGAAATTCAGTTGCCTTTGAATTTCGGGTGATCCCTCTTGAGCATGTATGCTTCTGCTACTTGTTCTACATCACACTTCCTTCCGCAAACGGCGAAACGCTTTGACTCGGTGAGTTTCGCGGCATTCCGACTTCGATGCCCCGGTTGCCGAAATTCAGTTGCCTTTGAATTTCGGGTGATCCCTCTTGAGCATGTATGCTTCTGCTACTTGTTCTACATCACACTTCCTTCCGCAAACGGCGAAACGCTTTGACTCGGTGAGTTTCGCGGCATTCCGACTTCGATGCCCCGGTTGCCGAAATTCAGTTGCCTTTGAATTTCGGGTGATCCCTCTTGAGCATGTATGCTTCTGCTACTTGTTCTACATCACACTTCCTTCCGCAAACGGCGAAACGCTTTGACTCGGTGAGTTTCGCGGCATTCCGACTTCGATGCCCCGGTTGCCGAAATTCAGTTGCCTTTGAATTTCGGGTGATCCCTCTTGAGCATGTATGCTTCTGCTACTTGTTCTACATCACACTTCTTCCGCAAACGGCGAAACGCTTTGACTCGGTGAGTTTCGCGGCATTCCGACTTCGATGCCCCGGTTGCCGAAATTCAGTTGCCTTTGAATTTCGGGTGATCCCTCTTGAGCATGTATGCTTCTGCTACTTGTTCTACATCACACTTCCTTCCGCAAACGGCGAAACGCTTTGACTCGGTGAGTTTCGCGGCATTCCGACTTCGATGCCCCGGTTGCCGAAATTCAGTTGCCTTTGAATTTCGGGTGATCCCTCTTGAGCATGTATGCTTCTGCTACTTGTTCTACATCAGACTTCTTCCGCAAACGGCGAAACGCTTTGACTCGGTGAGTTTCGCGGCATTCCGACTTCGATGCCCCGGTTGCCGAAATTCAGTTGCCTTTGAATTTCGGGTGATCCCTCTTGAGCATGTATGCTTCTGCTACTTGTTCTACATCACACTTCCTTCCGCAAACGGCGAAACGCTTTGACTCGGTGAGTTTCGCGGCATTCCGACTTCGATGCCCCGGTTGCCGAAATTCAGTTGCCTTTGAATTTCGGGTGATCCCTCTTGAGCATGTATGCTTCTGCTACTTGTTCTACATCACACTTCCTTCCGCAAACGGCGAAACGCTTTGACTCGGTGAGTTTCGCGGCATTCCGACTTCGATGCCCCGGTTGCCGAAATTCAGTTGCCTTTGAATTTCGGGTGATCCCTCTTGAGCATGTATGCTTCTGCTACTTGTTCTACATCACACTTCCTTCCGCAAACGGCGAAACGCTTTGACTCGGTGAGTTTCGCGGCATTCCGACTTCGATGCCCCGGTTGCCGAAATTCAGTTGCCTTTGAATTTCGGGTGATCCCTCTTGAGCATGTATGCTTCTGCTACTTGTTCTACATCAGACTTCCTTCCGCAAACGGCGAAACGCTTTGACTCGGTGAGTTTCGCGGCATTCCGACTTCGATGCCCCGGTTGCCGAAATTCAGTTGCCTTTGAATTTCGGGTGATCCCTCTTGAGCATGTATGCTTCTGCTACTTGTTCTACATCACACTTCCTTCCGCAAACGGCGAAACGCTTTGACTCGGTGAGTTTCGCGGCATTCCGACTTCGATGCCCCGGTTGCCGAAATTCAGTTGCCTTTGAATTTCGGGTGATCCCTCTTGAGCATGTATGCTTCTGCTACTTGTTCTACATCACACTTCTTCCGCAAACGGCGAAACGCTTTGACTCGGTGAGTTTCGCGGCATTCCGACTTCGATGCCCCGGTTGCCGAAATTCAGTTGCCTTTGAATTTCGGGTGATCCCTCTTGAGCATGTATGCTTCTGCTACTTGTTCTACATCAGACTTCTTCCGCAAACGGCGAAACGCTTTGACTCGGTGAGTTTCGCGGCATTCCGACTTCGATGCCCCGGTTGCCGAAATTCAGTTGCCTTTGAATTTCGGGTGATCCCTCTTGAGCATGTATGCTTCTGCTACTTGTTCTACATCACACTTCCTTCCGCAAACGGCGAAACGCTTTGACTCGGTGAGTTTCGCGGCATTCCGACTTCGATGCCCCGGTTGCCGAAATTCAGTTGCCTTTGAATTTCGGGTGATCCCTCTTGAGCATGTATGCTTCTGCTACTTGTTCTACATCACACTTCCTTCCGCAAACGGCGAAACGCTTTGACTCGGTGAGTTTCGCGGCATTCCGACTTCGATGCCCCGGTTGCCGAAATTCAGTTGCCTTTGAATTTCGGGTGATCCCTCTTGAGCATGTATGCTTCTGCTACTTGTTCTACATCACACTTCCTTCCGCAAACGGCGAAACGCTTTGACTCGGTGAGTTTCGCGGCATTCCGACTTCGATGCCCCGGTTGCCGAAATTCAGTTGCCTTTGAATTTCGGGTGATCCCTCTTGAGCATGTATGCTTCTGCTACTTGTTCTACATCACACTTCCTTCCGCAAACGGCGAAACGCTTTGACTCGGTGAGTTTCGCGGCATTCCGACTTCGATGCCCCGGTTGCCGAAATTCAGTTGCCTTTGAATTTCGGGTGATCCCTCTTGAGCATGTATGCTTCTGCTACTTGTTCTACATCACACTTCCTTCCGCAAACGGCGAAACGCTTTGACTCGGTGAGTTTCGCGGCATTCCGACTTCGATGCCCCGGTTGCCGAAATTCAGTTGCCTTTGAATTTCGGGTGATCCCTCTTGAGCATGTATGCTTCTGCTACTTGTTCTACATCACACTTCCTTCCGCAAACGGCGAAACGCTTTGACTCGGTGAGTTTCGCGGCATTCCGACTTCGATGCCCCGGTTGCCGAAATTCAGTTGCCTTTGAATTTCGGGTGATCCCTCTTGAGCATGTATGCTTCTGCTACTTGTTCTACATCACACTTCCTTCCGCAAACGGCGAAACGCTTTGACTCGGTGAGTTTCGCGGCATTCCGACTTCGATGCCCCGGTTGCCGAAATTCAGTTGCCTTTGAATTTCGGGTGATCCCTCTTGAGCATGTATGCTTCTGCTACTTGTTCTACATCACACTTCTTCCGCAAACGGCGAAACGCTTTGACTCGGTGAGTTTCGCGGCATTCCGACTTCGATGCCCCGGTTGCCGAAATTCAGTTGCCTTTGAATTTCGGGTGATCCCTCTTGAGCATGTATGCTTCTGCTACTTGTTCTACATCACACTTCCTTCCGCAAACGGCGAAACGCTTTGACTCGGTGAGTTTCGCGGCATTCCGACTTCGATGCCCCGGTTGCCGAAATTCAGTTGCCTTTGAATTTCGGGTGATCCCTCTTGAGCATGTATGCTTCTGCTACTTGTTCTACATCACACTTCCTTCCGCAAACGGCGAAACGCTTTGACTCGGTGAGTTTCGCGGCATTCCGACTTCGATGCCCCGGTTGCCGAAATTCAGTTGCCTTTGAATTTCGGGTGATCCCTCTTGAGCATGTATGCTTCTGCTACTTGTTCTACATCACACTTCCTTCCGCAAACGGCGAAACGCTTTGACTCGGTGAGTTTCGCGGCATTCCGACTTCGATGCCCCGGTTGCCGAAATTCAGTTGCCTTTGAATTTCGGGTGATCCCTCTTGAGCATGTATGCTTCTGCTACTTGTTCTACATCACACTTCTTCCGCAAACGGCGAAACGCTTTGACTCGGTGAGTTTCGCGGCATTCCGACTTCGATGCCCCGGTTGCCGAAATTCAGTTGCCTTTGAATTTCGGGTGATCCCTCTTGAGCATGTATGCTTCTGCTACTTGTTCTACATCACACTTCCTTCCGCAAACGGCGAAACGCTTTGACTCGGTGAGTTTCGCGGCATTCCGACTTCGATGCCCCGTTGCCGAAATTCAGTTGCCTTTGAATTTCGGGTGATCCCTCTTGAGCATGTATGCTTCTGCTACTTGTTCTACATCACACTTCCTTCCGCAAACGGCGAAACGCTTTGACTCGGTGAGTTTCGCGGCATTCCGACTTCGATGCCCCGGTTGCCGAAATTCAGTTGCCTTTGAATTTCGGGTGATCCCTCTTGAGCATGTATGCTTCTGCTACTTGTTCTACATCACACTTCCTTCCGCAAACGGCGAAACGCTTTGACTCGGTGAGTTTCGCGGCATTCCGACTTCGATGCCCCGGTTGCCGAAATTCAGTTGCCTTTGAATTTCGGGTGATCCCTCTTGAGCATGTATGCTTCTGCTACTTGTTCTACATCACACTTCCTTCCGCAAACGGCGAAACGCTTTGACTCGGTGAGTTTCGCGGCATTCCGACTTCGATGCCCCGGTTGCCGAAATTCAGTTGCCTTTGAATTTCGGGTGATCCCTCTTGAGCATGTATGCTTCTGCTACTTGTTCTACATCAGACTTCTTCCGCAAACGGCGAAACGCTTTGACTCGGTGAGTTTCGCGGCATTCCGACTTCGATGCCCCGGTTGCCGAAATTCAGTTGCCTTTGAATTTCGGGTGATCCCTCTTGAGCATGTATGCTTCTGCTACTTGTTCTACATCACTTCCTTCCGCAAACGGCGAAACGCTTTGACTCGGTGAGTTTCGCGGCATTCCGACTTCGATGCCCCGGTTGCCGAAATTCAGTTGCCTTTGAATTTCGGGTGATCCCTCTTGAGCATGTATGCTTCTGCTACTTGTTCTACATCAGACTTCCTTCCGCAAACGGCGAAACGCTTTGACTCGGTGAGTTTCGCGGCATTCCGACTTCGATGCCCCGGTTGCCGAAATTCAGTTGCCTTTGAATTTCGGGTGATCCCTCTTGAGCATGTATGCTTCTGCTACTTGTTCTACATCACACTTCCTTCCGCAAACGGCGAAACGCTTTGACTCGGTGAGTTTCGCGGCATTCCGACTTCGATGCCCCGGTTGCCGAAATTCAGTTGCCTTTGAATTTCGGGTGATCCCTCTTGAGCATGTATGCTTCTGCTACTTGTTCTACATCACACTTCCTTCCGCAAACGGCGAAACGCTTTGACTCGGTGAGTTTCGCGGCATTCCGACTTCGATGCCCCGGTTGCCGAAATTCAGTTGCCTTTGAATTTCGGGTGATCCCTCTTGAGCATGTATGCTTCTGCTACTTGTTCTACATCACACTTCCTTCCGCAAACGGCGAAACGCTTTGACTCGGTGAGTTTCGCGGCATTCCGACTTCGATGCCCCGGTTGCCGAAATTCAGTTGCCTTTGAATTTCGGGTGATCCCTCTTGAGCATGTATGCTTCTGCTACTTGTTCTACATCACACTTCCTTCCGCAAACGGCGAAACGCTTTGACTCGGTGAGTTTCGCGGCATTCCGACTTCGATGCCCCGGTTGCCGAAATTCAGTTGCCTTTGAATTTCGGGTGATCCCTCTTGAGCATGTATGCTTCTGCTACTTGTTCTACATCAGACTTCCTTCCGCAAACGGCGAAACGCTTTGACTCGGTGAGTTTCGCGGCATTCCGACTTCGATGCCCCGGTTGCCGAAATTCAGTTGCCTTTGAATTTCGGGTGATCCCTCTTGAGCATGTATGCTTCTGCTACTTGTTCTACATCACACTTCCTTCCGCAAACGGCGAAACGCTTTGACTCGGTGAGTTTCGCGGCATTCCGACTTCGATGCCCCGGTTGCCGAAATTCAGTTGCCTTTGAATTTCGGGTGATCCCTCTTGAGCATGTATGCTTCTGCTACTTGTTCTACATCACACTTCCTTCCGCAAACGGCGAAACGCTTTGACTCGGTGAGTTTCGCGGCATTCCGACTTCGATGCCCCGGTTGCCGAAATTCAGTTGCCTTTGAATTTCGGGTGATCCCTCTTGAGCATGTATGCTTCTGCTACTTGTTCTACATCACACTTCCTTCCGCAAACGGCGAAACGCTTTGACTCGGTGAGTTTCGCGGCATTCCGACTTCGATGCCCCGGTTGCCGAAATTCAGTTGCCTTTGAATTTCGGGTGATCCCTCTTGAGCATGTATGCTTCTGCTACTTGTTCTACATCACACTTCTTCCGCAAACGGCGAAACGCTTTGACTCGGTGAGTTTCGCGGCATTCCGACTTCGATGCCCGGTTGCCGAAATTCAGTTGCCTTTGAATTTCGGGTGATCCCTCTTGAGCATGTATGCTTCTGCTACTTGTTCTACATCACACTTCTTCCGCAAACGGCGAAACGCTTTGACTCGGTGAGTTTCGCGGCATTCCGACTTCGATGCCCCGGTTGCCGAAATTCAGTTGCCTTTGAATTTCGGGTGATCCCTCTTGAGCATGTATGCTTCTGCTACTTGTTCTACATCACACTTCCTTCCGCAAACGGCGAAACGCTTTGACTCGGTGAGTTTCGCGGCATTCCGACTTCGATGCCCCGGTTGCCGAAATTCAGTTGCCTTTGAATTTCGGGTGATCCCTCTTGAGCATGTATGCTTCTGCTACTTGTTCTACATCACACTTCTTCCGCAAACGGCGAAACGCTTTGACTCGGTGAGTTTCGCGGCATTCCGACTTCGATGCCCCGGTTGCCGAAATTCAGTTGCCTTTGAATTTCGGGTGATCCCTCTTGAGCATGTATGCTTCTGCTACTTGTTCTACATCACACTTCCTTCCGCAAACGGCGAAACGCTTTGACTCGGTGAGTTTCGCGGCATTCCGACTTCGATGCCCCGGTTGCCGAAATTCAGTTGCCTTTGAATTTCGGGTGATCCCTCTTGAGCATGTATGCTTCTGCTACTTGTTCTACATCACACTTCTTCCGCAAACGGCGAAACGCTTTGACTCGGTGAGTTTCGCGGCATTCCGACTTCGATGCCCCGGTTGCCGAAATTCAGTTGCCTTTGAATTTCGGGTGATCCCTCTTGAGCATGTATGCTTCTGCTACTTGTTCTACATCACACTTCCTTCCGCAAACGGCGAAACGCTTTGACTCGGTGAGTTTCGCGGCATTCCGACTTCGATGCCCCGGTTGCCGAAATTCAGTTGCCTTTGAATTTCGGGTGATCCCTCTTGAGCATGTATGCTTCTGCTACTTGTTCTACATCACACTTCCTTCCGCAAACGGCGAAACGCTTTGACTCGGTGAGTTTCGCGGCATTCCGACTTCGATGCCCCGGTTGCCGAAATTCAGTTGCCTTTGAATTTCGGGTGATCCCTCTTGAGCATGTATGCTTCTGCTACTTGTTCTACATCACACTTCCTTCCGCAAACGGCGAAACGCTTTGACTCGGTGAGTTTCGCGGCATTCCGACTTCGATGCCCCGGTTGCCGAAATTCAGTTGCCTTCGGAATTAGGGTGAATCCCTCTTGGTGCTTTGTAAGCTTCTGCTACTTGTTCTAGATCCATAGTTCTTCTGCAAACGGCGAAACGCTTTGACCTTCGGGTGTGTTTCGAGGCATTCCCGACTTCGATGCCCTTCCGGTTGCCCACATTCAGTTGCCTTTGAATTTCGGGGTGATCCCTCTTGAGCATGTATGCTTCTGCTACTTTTTCTACATCATGAGTTTTCTTCCGCAAACGGCGAACAACCCTTTTGACCTCCGGTTGAGTTTACGCGGGCAATTCGACTTCCGATACCCCGTTCGCCGAAATTCAGTTGCCTTTAAATTTCGGGTGATTACCCTCTGGAGCATCTCTTCTTCCTCTTCAACTTTTTTTCCTACATCATACTTTCTTTCCAGACATCGGGCGAAATGCAATGACTCGGTGATCTTTTCGCGGCATTCCGACTTCGAAGCCCCGCCAGCCGGTTGCCTTGTTCGAAATTCAGGTTGCATGGGGGGGGGGGGGGGGGGGGGGGGGGGGGGGGGGGGGGGGGGGGAGTTTTTGGACATTTCGGGGTTGAACCGCGTGCTCGAGGCAATGGTGAGATGCTTTCTCCCCCTACCTTCCCCCCCCACCATTCACCCAGGGCTGACCCTCTTGTTCATGCACTCTCATAACATTCCTGCCATTCCTTACCGCAATGGCGAAACGCTTTGACACTCGGTGACTTTCGTGTTGCATTCCGACTGGGTAGTCGTGATGCCCCGGTTTGCCGAAATTCAGTAGCCATTGAAATTTCGAGGTGATCCCTCTTGAGCATGTAATGCTTCTTTGGTAGCTTGTTCGTTAGTAACATCTCTCCGCACTTATCTTTCTATATCTTTCCTCAAACACAGGCGACACTCGCATTTGACCGGCTCGATGAAGTTTCGCGGGCATCACTTCCCTCGATCTTCGATGCCCCGGTTGCCTAGAAATTCAGTTTGCCTTTGAATTTCGGGTGATCCCTCTTGAGCTTGAATGCTTCATGTGCTACTTGTTCCTACATCAGATACTATACTTCCGCTTAAACGGCGAAAACGCGTTTTGACTACGGTGAAGTTTCCAGCGGCATTCCGACTTCTCGGATGCCCCCGGATGGGCCGTAAATTCAGAGTTCGCATTTCGCAATTTTCGGTGATCCCTCTTGAGCATGTATGCTATCTCGCTCCGACTTGTTTCTACATCATACTTTTCCTATCCGCAAACGGCAGCTGATAATCGCTCTTGATCTCGCGTCGAGTTTGTTCGCTGTGCATTTCGAGACTACGCAATGCCACCGGTTGTCCCGAATATTCAGTTGCCTTTGAATTTATCGGGTGATCCCTTCTTGAGCATGTTTGATTATGCTACTTGTTCTACAACCTCTACTCTTTCTATTTCCTTAAAACCGGCGATAACGCTCTTGGACCTACGTTGAGTTTTCGCGGCATTCCCGACTTTCTCGATGCCTCATCCGGGTTTGCCGCGAAATTCAGTCTGCCTTCCGAACTTTAGGGGTGAAACCCTCTTGAGCCATGTATGCTTTCTGTCTACTTGTTCTACGCATCATCAAGTTTTCCTCCTGCGCAAACAAGCGAGTAACTGGTTTGAATACCCATCTGGTGAGTTTCGCGGCATTCCGACTGCTCGATGCTCCTCCCGGTTGCCCATAATTCAGTTGACCTTTTGAATATTCGGGTGATCCCTCTGTGGATCGCATGTATGCTTTCTGCTACTTTTCTTCCTACATCATACTTTCTTCTGCGCATTATCAACTGCGCAAATTCGCTTTAGACTCGGTGAGTTTCGCGGACATTCCCGTGACTTTTCGACTGCCCCGGTTGCCGAAACATTCAGGCTTCGCCTTTGATATTTTCCGGGTGTGGTGATGGTGTGATCCCTCTGGAGATCATGTAATGCTTCTTCTAACTAACCTTGTTCTAGCATCACATCCTCCTTTGTTCTCCAGAAACACGGGGCGGAAACGCTTTGACACGGTGAGATTTCGCGGCTCTTCCGCGACCATTCGATGCTCCTCCGGTTGCCGAAATAATTCATTTGCCTTTGAATTTCTGGGTGATCCCTCTTGAGCATGTATGCTTCCTGCTACTTGTTTTCCTAACATCACTCCTTCCTTCCGCACACTGCGATTAATACCGCTTGTGACCTCGGTTGAGTTTCGTGGCTCATTTCACGACTTCGAGAATTGCCCCGCGAGTTGCCGAAATTCAGTAGCTCCCTGTGGAATCTATTATCCGGGGTGATCCCTCTTGAGCATTGTATGCTAGTCTGCTACTTCCTGTTCTACCAATAATAGTACCTCATCCTTCCGCAAACTAGCGAAACGACATCTTTGACCTCGAGTTGGAGTTTTTCAGTGGAGGAAGCATTTCTGACCTTCCGATGCCCCCGGTTGTTACCGAAATTCAGTCTGTCCGTATGTGAATTTGCGGGTGATCCCTCCTCTGAGTTCATGTAGTGCTTCTGCTACTTAGTCTTTCATCATTACTATTCACTTCCTTCCGCAAACACCGCGAAAACGCTTTGCACTTTCGAGTGAGATTTCGCTCAGTAGCATGTCCGACAAATGACTTATATCGATGCTGCTCGGAATTTGCCGAAATTCAGTTGCTCTTTGCAATATTCATCAGGGTGATCTCCTCTGTGAGCATGCGCTATAGCTTCTCCTTTGCATACTTGTTCTACATCAATACTTTCTTTCCTTAAACCGCGAAAACTGCTTTGACTCGGGTGTACTTTCGCGGCATTTCCAGACACTTATTCGCCATTGCTCTCCCGCGTTTGGCCGAAATATTTGCAGTATGCCTTGTGAATTTTCAAACCTGGGTGATCCGCTCTTGGTGCAGTTGTATGCGTTTCTCTTGCTACTGTGTTCTCTATACATCAAAGTTCCACTTACCGCACACAGACCAAAACGCTTTTGAATCTGGGTGAGTTCTTCGCGGCGCATCTTCCGACTTCGATGGCCTCGGTTGTGCTGAATATTTTCAGTTGGCACTTTGAATTTCGGGTGATCCTCTCTTGAGCATGTTATGGCTTCTGCTACTTGTTCATACTTAACTCCGTTTCCTTCCGCAAACGGCGATAAACGCTTTGAACTCGGTGAGAGAAGTTTCGCGGCACAATTCCGACTTCCAGATGCCTCATCGGGTTTTGCACGTAATAATCAGTTGCCTTTTTTGAATTTCGGGGTGATACCCTCTAGAGCATGTATGCTTCTTGCTACTAGGTTCTACATCACTACTTCTCCTTCCGCAAATGATTGCGAAAACGCTTTGGAGTCTTTGCGGTGAAGAACTTTCGCAGCATTCCGAAATTCGAACATGCCCCGGTTTGACCCCGAAATTCAGTTGCCTTTGAATGTTCTCGTGGGTCGATCCTTTCTCTTGAGCATGTATGCTTCATCTGGCTAACTTGTTCTACATCACTCTACTTCTTCCTTTCTGCTAAACGGCGAAAGATACGCTTTTCGAACCTATCGGTTGAGTTTACGCGGTCATTTACTCTCAAGACGCTTCGATGCCTCCGGTTGCCGAAATATAAGTTGCCTATTGAATTTCGGGTAGATCGCTCTCTGCTTGAGCATGTATGCTATTCTGTCTACTTGTTCTAACATCTCAAATGAACTGTACACTGTTCTTTCCCGCGCCAAAACATACGAAACGCTTTGGACTCAGTGAGTTTGGAACGCGCATTCCGATTCGAAAGAATTGCCCCGATGTATTGCTCGAATATTCAGTTGCACAATGTTGAATTTCGGGTGATCCCTCTTGAGCATGTATGCTTCTTGCCCTACTTGTTCTACATCACTCACTTTCTTCCGCAGAGGAGAAGAAACCGCTTTGACTTGTGGTTGAGTTTGCGAGGAACATTTCTCCGACATTCGATTGCCCCCCCCCCCGGTTTGCCGAAATTCAGTTGCCTTTGAATGTTTCGGGTGATCCCTTCTTGAGCCAATGTATGTCTTCTGCTACTTGTTGCTACAATCAAATACTTTTCCCTTCCCTGCAAACATATGAAACGCGCTGTTGACCTCGATGAGTTTTCGTGGCATTCCGACTTCTGATGCCCCCGGTCTGCCTGATAATTCAGTTTGCCTTTGAGATTTCGCGGTGATCCCTCTTGCGCATTATGCTTCTTTCTACTATTGATCTACTATCATTACTTTCCTCTTATCTTCCATGCAAACAGCGAAACGCCCCTTTGACTCTCGGTGAGTTTCGCGGCATTCCGACTTCGATGCCCCGATTGCCGAAATTCTCAGAATTGCAATGTTGCATGTCGGGTGATATCCCTCTTGAGCAATGCCTGCTTCTGCTACTTAGTTTCTACAGCATACTTTCTTACAGAAACGGCGAAACGCTTTTGACTCGTTGACTTTCTCGCGCCATTCCGACTGGATTCGATGCCCCCGGTTGCCGAAATTCAGTTGCCTTTGAATTTCGGGGGGTTCCCTCTTGAGCATGTATGCTTCTGCAACTTGCTTCTACATCATAGTATTCTTCCGCAAATGGCAAAAACACTTTCACTCGGTGAGGGTTTCGCGGCATTTCAACTTTCGTTGTCCCCCGGTTGCTGAAATTCAGTTGTCCTTTGCCTTTTGAATTATTTTCGGTTGAATCCCCTCTTGGGCAATGTATTGCTTCTGCACTACTTGTTCTAGCATATAATACTTTCCTTACCTTGCAAATCGAACGGCGAAACGCTTTGAAATCGGTGAGAATTTCGCGTACATTCTGAACTTTCGATGCCCGCCGTTTGCCGAAAATTGCAGTTGCCTTTTGCCATGTTTTCGGGTGATCCCGTCGGAGCATGTATTCATCTGCTACTTTGTTCTACATCATAACTTTTCTTCTGCTAAAACAGGCGAAACGCTTTTGACTCGGGTATTTCGATCGAGGCATTCCCGACTTCGATGCCCCGGTTGCTGAAATTCAGTTGCCTTTGAAATTCGGGTGATCCCTCTTGAGCATGGTATGCCTCTGCTAATTGTTTTCTACATCATACTTTCTTTTTCTTCCGCAAAACGGCGAAACGCCTTTGACTCGGTGTAGTTTCGCGGCATTTCCGAGTTCGAATGTGCCCGCAGTTCCTCGAACTTCAGTTCCCTTGTGCATTTCGGGTGATTCGCCTCTGGAGCATGTATGCTTCTGCTACTTTTTCTTACATCATACTTTATCTTGTCTACCCGCAAACGACGAAACGCTTTGACTTGGTGAGTTTGTTTCGAGGCATTCCGACTTCCATGCCCCAGTTGCCGAAATTTCAGTTACCCATGAATTTCGGGTGATCCCCGTCTTGAGCATGTATGCTTCAGCTACTTTGTTCTACATCATAAACTTTCTCTTTCCGCAAACGGCGAATACGCTTTGTGTCTCGCTGAGTTTCGAGGCATTCAGACTTCGATGCCCCGGTTGCCCGAAATGTCATGTTGCCTTTGAATTTCGGGGGTGATCCCTCTTGAGGCATGTATGCTTCTGCTACTTGTTCATGCATCATACTTTTCTTCCTTTGTCCGCAGAACACGAAATCGCTTTGGACTTGGTGAGTTTCGAGGCATTCCGACATGTATGGTGTCGACTTCCATGGCCCCGGTTGCCGAAATTCAGTTACCTTTGAATTTCGAGGTGGATCCCTCTTGAGCATGTATGCTTCTGCTACTTGTTCTACATCATACTTTCTTCCTTCTTACCGCAAACGGCGAAACGCTTTGACTCGATACAGAATATATGGGGATCTGGGTGAGTTTCGAGGACAATCAGACTTCGATGCCACCGGGTTGCCAAATTCAGTTGCCT